>NIVC01001779.1:32500-117500 GCA_002269645.1 Macrostomum lignano | reverse complement strand
CGATTCTCAGGGTGGATTAGGGGCGATTCTCAGGGTGGATTAGTGGCGATTCTCAGGGTGGATTAGTGGCGATTCTCAGGGTGGATAAGGGGCGATTCTCAGGGTGGATTAGTGGTGACTCTCAGGGTGGATTAGGGGCGATTCTCAGGGTGGATTAGTGGCGAATATTGAATTGTTGTAGAGATTTGCGGTTCTGTTAATAACTTTCTAATAATGCATTAAAGATTTTTAAATTTCTTTAAAATACCCACCGGCATGATTTTAGCAAGCATATAAGCAACGATTAACATTTAATAGATCTAAAATATAAAATTCAAAACACACTTATATATCGAGACATTTGAGCAGACATTATATTAAATTGTATAAAAAGATTAATAGACTTATTTCTCGATTATACTAAGTCGAACTTGGGTCGAACTTATTTCGGGCTAAGAGCAAATAAACGAAGAGTTACAACAGCTTTATGCAATATGGGGTTAGCAATTTGCAAACACACGACTGACAAGTAGGTTCTGAAGCGATTCTAACGGAGACTTAGGGGCGATTCTCATGGAGACTTAACGGCGATTCTCATGGAGGTTAAAGGGCAATACTCATGTAGTCTTAGGGGCGATTCTCATGGAGACTTAAGGGCGATTCTCATGGAGACTTAGAGACGATTCTCATGGAGACTTAGAGACGATTCTCATGGAGACCTAGAGACGATTCTCATGGAGACTTAGGGGCGATTCTCATGGAGACTTAGGGGCGATTCTCATGGAGACTTAGGGGCGATTCTCATGGAGACTTAGAGACGATTCTCATGGAGACCTAGAGACGATTCTCATGGAGACTTAGGGGCGATTCTCATGGAGACTTAGGGGCGATTCTCATGGAGACTTAGAGACGATTCTCATGGAGACCTAGAGACGATTCTCATGGAGACTTAGAGACGATTCTCATGGAGACTTAGAGACGATTCTCATGGAGACTTAGAGACGATTCTCATGGAGACCTAGAGACGATTCTCATGGAGACTTAGGGGCGATTCTCATGGAGACTTAGAGACGATTCTCATGGAGACTTAGAGACGATTCTCATGGAGACTTAGAGACGATTCTCATGGAGACTTAGAGACGATTCTCATGGAGACTTAGAGACGATTCTCATGGAGACTTAGGGACGATTCTCATGGAGACTTAAGGGCGATTCTCATGGAGACTTAGGGGCGATTCTCATGGAGACTTAAGGGCGATTCTCATGGAGACTTAGGGGCGATTCTCATGGAGACTTAGGGACGATTCTCATTGAGACTTAGGGGCGATTCTCATGGAGACTTAGGGACGATTCTCATGGAGACTTAAGGGCGATTCTCATGGAGACTTAGGGGCGATTCTCATGGAGACTTAAGGGCGATTCTCATGGAGACTTAGGGGCGATTCTCATGGAGACTTAACGGGCGATTCTCATGGAGACTTAACGGGCGATTCTCATGGAGACTTAACGGGCGATTCTCATGGAGACTTAACGGGCGATTCTCATGGAGACTTAACGGGCGATTCTCATGGAGACTTAACGGGCGATTCTCGTGAAGACTTAGGGGCGATTCTCATTACGAACTTAACGGGCGATTCTCATGGAGGTTTAAGGACGATTCTCATAGAGACTTAAAGACGATTCTCATGGAGACTTAGAGACGATTCTCATGGAGACTTAGAGACGATTCTCATGGAGAATTAACGGGCGATTCTCATGGAGACTTAACGGGCGATTCTCATGGAGACTTAACGGGCGATTCTCATGGAGACTTAACGGGCGATTCTCATGGAGACTTAACGGGCGATTCTCGTGAAGACTTAGGGGCGATTCTCATTACGAACTTAACGGGCGATTCTCATGGAGGTTTAAGGACGATTCTCATAGAGACTTAAAGACGATTCTCATGGAGACTTAGAGACGATTCTCATGGAGACTTAGAGACGATTCTCATGGAGAATTAACGGGCGATTCTCATGGAGACTTAGAGACGATTCTCATGGAGACTTAGAGACGATTCTCATGGAGAATTAACGGGCGATTCTCATGGAGACTTAGGGGCGATTCTCATTGAGACTTAAAGACGATTCTCATGGAGACTTAGGGGCGATTCTCGTGGAGAATTAACGGCGATTCTCATGGAGACTTGGGACGATTAGATTGCTTACTATAAAAATCAACCACTCATACAAGCATATGCAAACAAGAATTATTATAAAAATTAATGGAGCAAACCGGTTGGTTCTTTAGACTGAAGCAAGCTAAGCAGCCAGACAGAGGAAAATAGATCTGATAACTAAGCACACGCAGACACATATTTATTAAATAATCAAGTGTCAATCAATACTAAGGAATCCATTCAAAGGGATTCTTTATCTGCGGAGCTCAGTACTTGCTGAATCTCAATGGCCAATGGATTTTCTTTGTTGCGATCGTTTCACGCGCTGACCGCCGCCAAGGCCGGGCGGCGATGACGAAGTCTGGCTGTCTGCGGCCAGCTGCTGCCGTTTCTGCTGCTGCAGGTGCGCGCGGTAGTTGTCTCGGAAGGCTGCGGAGATTGAAGTGGTTGATCGAGTGTTCATTGGGGTGAGGGTTGATCGAGTGTACATTGGGGCGAGGGTTGATGGAGTGTTCATTGGGGTGGGGGTTGATCGAGTGTACATTGGGGTGAGGGTTGATGGAGTGTTCATTGGGGTGGGGGTTGATCGAGTGTACATTGGGGTGAGGGTTGATGGAGTGTTCATTGGGGTGGGGGTTGATCGAGTGTACATTGGGGTGGGGGTTGATCGAGTGTTCATTGGGGTGAGGGTTGATCAGATGTACATTGGGGTGGGGTTTGATCGAGTGTTCATTGGGGTGAGGGTTGATCAGGTGTACATTGGGGTGGGGTTTGATCGAGTGTACATGGGGTAGGAGATAATCGAGTGTACATGGGGTGGGGGTTGATCAAGTGTACATAGGGCGGTAGGAGATGATCGAGTGTACATGGGGTGGGGGTTGATTAAGTGTACATGGGGTGGGGGTTGATCGAGTGTACATTGGGACAAAAGTTGATCAAATGTACATTGGGATGAGGGTTGATCGAGTGTACGTTTGGGTGGGAGATGAGTGTACACTAGGGTAACGGGGGTTGATAGGAGATGAGAGTACACTAATGTGAAGGTTTAATGAACATTAGACTGTACTTTATTTAGTGTTAGCACAATAATACAGTTGTACTTATTGTTCCACTCACCCTTGTGAAACGAGGCAAGAAATTTAGTATTCCTTGGCAACAGTTTGGGCACATTCTCAAAGATGCTAGCCTTGCTAGCCAGATCAGCTCTAGTGTGCCATATTTCTACAATATCCTGGCTCTCTCGCACCGAACAGCTAACACCGGATACATCGTCGCCCTTAGCCAGCCAATCGCTGAGCTGTTCTCCAATAGCGGCTAGCAGCAGCTCTTGCCAGATGGCGGCTGTGTGTAGTTTGGGGCATTTGAATCTGAACGAGCCGCCTTCGATGTGGTAGTCAGTCTCCCTAGGGGAGTGGAATATAGGATGCATACTTTATTAATGACTTTTGTTTATTTGAAACTCTTCGATACAAAAAAATGGAATTTCTAAAAAATTGATCCTTAATAATGTTTCTAATAATTAAAGTATCCCTAAATGTCAATAATATCATGGCCTCATGGTCACTTAGTAATCTTAGTGACTCAAGGATGTCTTCATGGTCACTTAATCTTAGTGACTCAAGGATGTCTTCATGGCCACTGAACCCTAGTGACTCAAGGATGTCTTCATGGTCACTTAATCTTAGTGACTCAAGGATGTAACTCAATTTACTCAAAGATGTAACTCAATTTACTCAAAGATGTGACTCAAGTTACTCAAGGATGTGATTCAAGTTACTTAAAGATGTGACTCTAGTTACTCAAGGATGTGACAAGTTACCCAAGGATGTGACTCAAGTTGCTCACAGATGCGATTCTAGTTACTCAATGATGTGACTCAAGGTGCTCAAGGATGCGACTTAAGTTACTCAAGGATGTGACTCAAGTTACTCAAGGATGTGACTCATGATCGCAGAATCCAGTGAGTATCAGATGCATGTATCGAAGGCCGTGAGCCAATCCAACTCACCAGATAGGCAGCCTATCGTCGCGCATAAAATGATAACACGCTTTAGTAGGCAGCAGATCCACTTTAGGCACATAGCGCAGAGTGGCCCAGAAGCTCTGCACAGATTTAATAGTATTCAATCGCTGCAGGCGGGCCAAATAATCTTCGTTACTTGTCCATTCGCTATTTCTACTCAGATACAGAATCCAAGTAGTCTGCAACGGGACCGGTTTCTCCTCAGCTTGGGTGCTCAGCTTCTCTGCTAGAGCTTCATGAGACACGATCTTATCCAGGTGAGCATGCTTAGCGGCATCTTCAGCCGCAGCGACTGCCGCAGCTTCCGCCGAAACTGTCGCCTCTTCATCTTCAACTTCCTCGTTAGAATCAGCTTCGCCAGTTGATCTGCGATACGTGAGCAGAGCTGAGCAGGCCTCGTGCAGAGTTGCGTCCGTGTCAGGTGGACACCTCATTGGATCTTCCAGGCCGTGGACTTCGGCTTCATCTGGAGCTTCATCATCCCCCTCTTCAGCTGCTGCCTCGGCTGTTTGAGCAGTTTCATCTACGTCTGTCTCTTGTATAGTTGATGGTGCGGCTGGCATCGGCTCGCTGGTCAATTCATCCGGCTCTGCTTGCGCCTGGCTGTTGCTGTTTGCTGATGCTTCCGGCCTGCGGTGACGTATTGCTCATTTTATTGATTGGTTTGTTCTTGGTGAGGGCGATCAGGGCGATTCTCTGAGACAATCAGGGCGGTTCTCTGAGACAATCAGGGCGATTCTCTGAGACAATCAGGGCGATTCTCTGAGACAATCAGGGCGATTCTCTGAGACAATCAGGGCGATTCTCTGAGACAATCAGGGCGATTCTCTGAGATAATCAGGGCGATTCTCTGAGACAATTAGGGCGATTCTCTGAGATAATCAGGGCGATTCTCTGAGACAATCAGGGCGATTCTATGAGATAACCAGGGCGATTCTATGAGATAATCAGGGCGATTCTCTGAGACAATCAGGGCGATTCTCTGAGACAATCAGGGCGATTCTATGAGATAATCAGGGCGATTCTCTGAGACAATCAGGGCGATTCTATGAGACAATCAGGGCGATTCTATGAGATAATCAGGGCGATTCTCTGAGACAATCAGGGCGATTCTATGAGATAATCAGGGCGATTCTCTGAGACAATCAGGGCGATTCTCTGAGATAATCAGGGCGATTCTCTGAGACAATCAGGGCGATTCTCTGAGACAATCAGGGCGATTCTATGAGACAATCAGGGCGATTCTCTGAGACAATCAGGGCGATTCTATGAGATAATCAGGGCGATTCTCTGAGACAATCAGGGCGATTCTCTGAGACAATCAGGGCGATTCTCTGAGACAATCAGGGCGATTCTATGAGATAATCAGGGCGATTCTATGAGACAATTAGGGCGATTCTCTGAGACAATCAGGGCGATTCTATGAGATAATCAGGGCGATTCTCTGAGACAATCAGGGCGATTCTATGAGATAATCAGGGCGATTCTCTGATACAATCAGGGCGATTCTCTGAGACAATCAGGGCGATTCTCTGAGACAATCAGGGCGATTCTCTGAGACAATCAGGGCGATTCTCTGAGACAATCAGGGCGATTCTCTGAGACAATCAGGGCGATTCTCTGAGATAATCAGGGCGATTCTCTGAGACAATCAGGGCGATTCTCTGAGACAATCAGGGCGATTCTCTGAGACAATCAGGGCGATTCTCTGAGACAATCAGGGCGATTCTCTGAGACAATCAGGGCGATTCTATGAGATAATCAGGGCGATTCTATGAGACAATTAGGGCGATTCTCTGAGACAATCAGGGCGATTCTCTGAGACAATCAGGGCGATTCTATGAGATGATCATAGCGATTCTATGAAATAATCAGGGCGATTCTCTGAGACAATCAGGGCGATTCTATGAGATGATCATAGCGATTCTATGAAATAATCAGGGCGATTCTATGAGACAATCAGGGTGATTCTATGAGATAATCAGGGCGATTCTCTGAGACAATCAGGGCGATTCTCTGAGACAATCAGGGCGATTCTCTGAGACAATCAGGGCGATTCTCTGAGACAATCAGGGCGATTCTCTGAGATAATCAGAGCGATTCAATGAGATGATCATAGCGATTCTATGAAATAATCAGGGCGATTCTATGAGATAATCAGGGCGATTCTATGAGATAATCAGGGCGATTCACTGAGACAATCAGGGCGACTCTCTGAGATCTCTGAGATCTCTGAGAACCAACAGACACAGCTGAATTTCTTTAATTACCTAGCAGCGGCAGCACCAGGCTCTGTCACAATGGATTGCAGTTGATCAGCTTTGCAACTGTTTAATCGAAGTCGCGCGAGGCCGGCATCTATCGCTGCCTGCTTATTGGCTGCAGGATGAGGAGGCTGCTTCCCAGCTGCCTGCTGCTGCTTGTGCTGCACAGGCACAAAGTGTCGCCTTCGACCAGTGAAAAACTCCGGATCTGAGCTGCTTCGATGCAGCGAGTTCAAGCGCTGTCTACGAACTGGTTGCACCACCTGATGGGGTAGGCAAGGTAAGCGGAACTTTGCTGGTTTAAGAAATATTCTAAGCTGACTCTGTGGTCTGACTAACTAGCAATTAGGGAGGGAGGCTGCAACCCCACCTGTTGATGCGGCTGCTTCTGCTTGGTTGCCATAGCAACCGACTGTCCCTGCCTCTGTTGCTGCCTATCGTCTCCAGTAGACCAAGCAGCTCCCAGGCCAGCTGCCATATCAATCATGGCCACCTCCTGGGGCAGAGGCGGATCCTGCTTAGCTGGCGGAGGTGGCGTCGGCTGCTGCTGCTGTTGTTGCTGGGCAACGAAATTCTGTGGCAAAGGCGGCCGCTGCTGCTGGCCAGGGTGATGATGCTGATGCTGAGGATGAGGCTGAGGCGGAAACTGTGAGGGCGGCGGCCTGGGATGCTGGAACTGCTGGGCATGAACAGCACCCGGATGCTGCTGCTGCTGATGATGCTGAGGATGCTGATGAGGAAACTGCTGATGTCCCGGAAAGTGCATCGATTGGGAATGGGCAAATTGTTGCTGCTGATGCTGCTGGTGCATCAGGTGATCTTCAATTGAGCTCATTATGGCCATGCCAATCTGCTGCGGTGTTGGCAACGGCGGCTGCGGCTGCTGAGGAGGCATCGGCGGCCTCTGCTGCATCATAGCCGCGGGAAATGAATTTGAAGGGAAACTGGACGACAGCATGGCTTGTGGCGGACTCTGCATGCGCTGACGCTGCTGCTGTTGAGAATGATGAAGATGAGCTGGAGGACTCTGAGGACGCAGGTTCTGCTGCTGCTGAGGCTGCATAGCAAATTGAGCGTTAAAAAAATCGGCACTAGGAGGCAGGGAAGAACTCAAAGGATAGGGCATCGGTGGCGGGCCCGCGCCGTTGCCGCCGCTAATGTTTATATTTCTACTCATAGTAGTGCGATTAGGACAACAACAATTAGTTACTAGACACTCAAGCCTTTGGCAAGGATGTATGTCTAATTCTGTTTCACTTTGTCGATTGGTTGCTGTTCTGCTTTTTTTAGGAGTCAATCTGAAATTAATCAAAACTGTGAATTACGTCTTTAAAGTTTCTTATTATCCCTAAGCTTTGAATATACTTACTATCCTCAGCTAGAAACTGTATAAATCCTAAATTTCGTTAACTCTAAACTTCATAAGCCCCGAACTTCATAAACCCCAAACTTCATAAACCCCACACTTCATAAACCCCAAACTTCATAAACCCCAAACTTCATAAACCCCAAACTTCATAAACCCCAAACTTCATAAACCCCAAGCTTCATAAACCCCAAACTTCATAAACCCCAAAAGTCATAAACCCCCAACTTCATAAACCCCAAACTTCATAAACCCCAAGCTTCATAAACCCCAAACTTCATAAACCCCAAGCTTCATAAACACCAAACTTCATAAACCCCAAAAGTCATAAACCCTCAACTTCATAAACCCCAAAAGTCATAAACCCCAAACTTCATAAACCTCAAACTTCATAAAACCCCAACTTCATAAACCCCCAACTTCATAAACCCCAAGCTTCATAAACCCCAAACTTCATAAACCCCAAAAGTCATAAACCCCCAACTTCAAAAACCCCTAACTTCATAAACCCTAAACTTCATAAACCCCAAGCTTCATAAACACCAAACTTCATAAACCCCAAAAGTCATAAACCCCCAACTTCATAAACCCCAAACTTCATAAACCCCAAGCTTCATAAACCCCAAACTTCATAAACCCCAAGCTTCATAAACACAAAACTTCATAAACCCCAAAAGTCATAAACCCTCAACTTCATAAACCCCAAAAGTCATAAACCCCAAAAGTCATAAACCCCAAACTTCATAAACCTCAAACTTCATAAAACCCCAACTTCATAAACCCCCAACTTCATAAACCCCAAACTTCATAAACCCCAAGCTTCATAAACCCCAAACTTCATAAACCCTAAAAGTCATAAACCCCCAACTTCAAAAACCCCCAACTTCATAAACCCTAAACTTCATAAACCCCAAGCTTCATAAACACCAAACTTCATAAACCCCAAGCTTCATAAACACCAAACTTCATAAACCCCAAAAGTCATAAACCCTCAACTTCAAAAAACCCCCAACTTCATAAACCCCAAAAGTCATAAACCCCAAAAGTCATAAATCCCAAAAGTCATAAAACCAAAAAAACATAAACCCAAACTTCATAAACATCAAGCTTTATAAACCCTAAAATTCATAAAGCCCAAATTTTATAAAAACCAAACTGCATGAACCAATAGCCTATCTAACCATTTTGCACTACTGGTAAGTAATATTTCTTACTAGAAATAAAGTGAATAAAAGCGAAACAAATTGAAAACGTATGAAATTCACCGTCAATCCTGCAAACATACATACTAATAAGATATTAAGCAACAAAATGAGACAAAGAACCATTTAAACTAATGACAGATCAACAAATTCAATCAATCTAAAATATAAAATTAAAAGTTTACAGACTGCAAACAAATGACAAAAATAAGCATTTCGTTTACTGAAGAAAAACAAAAATCAAGACCTAATAAATTAAAACTATATCTAGATAAAAATGTTCTCAAAAACCTGCATTATGCATCTTTTCATAACTTTATAGCTTACAGAAAACAGAATGATATCATGAAAATCAACAATCAACAACAACAACAATCATAAAGCCAAGCCTTAATAGGTTGATGAGTATGAAAAAAAAACAATTTCTGTTGTCAAATTTTAAACGTAATGCAAAAATGTTAAATTACAAAAGCATTTAAAAATATTTCTCATACTTAACAAAATAATGCAAACTTTTCGCATCAATTAGACAACATTTATAGTGTAGATTCTACACTCTTCACTTAGTTTACTGTGTACTTTAAACACGTCAGTGCGCGATCAGATGAGAACTTCTAATGTATCAGCTAGGCCAGCTGTTTAATATCTTAAGTAACATATCTGCTAATCTAAGACACTTCTTGCAGGTGAATGCTATAGAGTAAAGAATATAGACTGTGATTGGGGTATTAAAAAGTGTTGTTATTTATTAAGGATCAGTAGATATAGATTAGGGATCAATAAATATCCATTAGGGATCAGTAGATACAGATTAGAAATCAGTAGATGTAGATTACGGATTAGTAGATATCGATTAGGGATCATTAGATGTAGATTAGGGATCAGTAGATATAGATTAGGCATCAGTAGATATCGATTAGGGATCATTAGATGTAGATTACGGATCAGTAGATATCGATTAGGGATCATTAGATGTAGATTACGGATCAGCAGATATCGATTAGGGATCATTAGATGTAGATTAGGGATCAGTAGATATAGATTACGGATCAGTAGATATCGATTAGAGATCAGTAGATATATAGATTAGGGATCAATAGATATATAGATTAGGGATCAATAGATATATAGATTAGGGATCAATAGATATATAGATTAGGGATCAGTAGATATATATTAGGGATCAATATATATATAGATTAGGGATCAATAGATATATAGATTAGGGATCAATAGATATATAGATTAGGATCAATAGATACATAGATTAGGGATCAGTAGATGCAGATTAGATATTCGTAGATATCATAGTATATGATAGGATCAGCAGAATGTCAAGCAAGCATCTGCATATATTGTTTCCTAAAAGAGCGGTAACTAACCAATGTCGATAAACGCACAAAGCAGCATCAAATGAGGTCAGAATAAGAGAACCAAATGCACTCCGTATACAGCGGATTACCAGCATGAGCCAACACCAGATTCCTCACAAACTGCGGCGGAGTTAACCCGCGCTTAACCGCCCGTTCCCAGCGCTGCAAGCGGCTAATACCAATACAGGGTCCGAACTCCCAGTTCAAATCGAAATCACGCAGCACCGTGAGATCGTGCTGAGTCAAATTACCCGCACTTGTACTGGTGCTAGAGGTGTTACTTTCAGTAGCCAATGATGCACTAGGATCATTCGACTTGCTATTAGATAACAGCTGTTGATTATTAATTGAGTGCCCATTGTTGTTTTCATTTTGTTGTGTGCCTGGCTCTCGGTTAGTAACACCTGGTGCGGTGGTTGCCACAACACCTGTTGATGACGAGCTGCTGCAATTAGTCTGATCAGAAGCAGACTGAGCAGAAGCAATGCTGCGTCTTTTAACTGGGAATAGATCGGAAATTTTCTGGTCTACTTGCTTTCGACGCTTTGGCATCTTCTTTAAACAATAGTCTTTTAAGTAATAAGATCAACATGAATTGAAGAGGTCAATATATATTTTGAAAACATGTTGATTGGCTAATTAAATAAAAATTAAAATCTTAAATAGCAAAATGTAGGTTTTATTAGGAAATGGGCCTGTCAAATTAAAAACTCATAAAGTGGAGCCCAAGTAACCTATGTACACAAATGATGTACATCATTCCGCTCACAGTGACAAAAGGAAGCTGGATTTGGCAAAAAAGCAACAAAAATCACCTTGCAGGGGTGGATTCTAGCCTTAGGCTATGGCTCAGGCGTTGTATTAGTATCCTTATAATCAACTTCAGCCAGCTGTATGTGCAGCAATAGGAGAGAAGAGAAGTGGTCACCTCTGCCCTATGTTCATGGTCCCAGTCGGACAATTCATGGGGTACCCATTGAGTCAACTTGTGCACCTTGCCCAGTTGATATAGGTGATTGGCAATTGTTTGATGGTCTAACTATCTAATCCAAAATCCATATAGTATAATCTAGCTTTGATAGCAACAATCATGAAAAGTATCCTATCAATATTGCACACACCTACCCTCAATATATACCTACACAGTACAGTAGGGTCTTAGCTTCTAGAATATTCAATAAAGTTCTAGGATTAAATTTTTTTTGAGAACCACAAACATTCTCAACAACTATACAAGTATACCACATTCTAGTTCACTACTGCAAACTTAGATAGGTAATAGACTGTGACACAATGGCCATGCTTTCTATCGAATCTGATCACTACCTGCTTTTCTGCAACCTTTGTACCCGGGACCCACTCTATAGGCTGCCCAAGCAACCTCCACGCTGCTTCTACAGGGCTATAAAGTTCTTTGTTGTTGTTATAAGTTTTTATAGTGTTGCTGATAGAATATATATTTTCCAATTATACTCTAATACTAATAGCTACTATGAAACTTTTTTAATTATATAAATGTGATCTAGACTTAGGGCTGTAACCCCATAAATATTCCCATTAAGTATTTAAATCAATTTTAACTTACTAGGTACTTTACTAAATTGTATTTTTATTAATTATATTAGCATTTTTAATATTACAATTATACTATCAGTCAATCTTCTTTTTTACAAAATTCTAATATTAGTTACTAGGCATAGTACCTTTGATAAGTAAATGCAATAATCCTTGGTTTATCAAGTGCAATAAGGGAGTACGAGATCTGCTAGCCGAAGTTTGCTAGCCGAAATGTGCTAGCCGAAGTTTGCCAACCGAAATCTGCTAGATGAAATCTGCTAGACAAAATCTGCTAGCCGAAGTTTGCTAGCAGGAATTTTGCTAGCGAGGATTTTGCTAGCCGAAGTTTGCTAGCAGGAATTTTGCTAGCTGCCTTGCTCTCGTAGCTGTTGCATGTTATTTGCTGTGTTTTGATTCCAATTTGAGCTGCTTTGATTTGTACAAGTAAATATATAACTTATATACCATATACTGCCACTACCAGCCATAAGACTGAAAGTTGTGTGTATAGATAAGTTTAAATTTAACTACCTGAACTACAACTGCCTGAGCTACCTGAACTATGGCCTTACAGCTGATAATGCTAAAACATTATCAAATGTCTACGAGTAAAATAGGACAAAAAATTATAAATGATTTTGATGATTTCCAAGTGCAGTTTTAGCATATACAGTACTTTAGCATACAGTAACACACATGTTGGTGTACAGTATCTATAGCTAGATACATGTATGTCCAAGGTACAATTTACTATCGCTATATGTATTGTTAATGTATAGATATTTTCCATCGCTTACGGCACTGTGTACAAGCAAAAACTCTATGCAAGTGTGGCCCACAAACTCTTAAAAAAAGAAAATCAGTAATTTATCTTGACCAAAGTAGCCACATTTTAAACGGTGTTAAGAATGGAATTAACAAGCACATTTTGTATATAAATTACATTTAGATTCTTGTCATACGAGTGCTACCTACAAAGAAATTTCTGATTTAGTAATATTTAATTGCATTATATTATGATACAACAATGCAGGCTGCAATTATTATTATATATTGCAATTTGCAAATCACTGTGCACGACAAAGAGAGTTATTAGAGCAAAAAAGGCAAATTTATTTGTCCTGCATGATAAGTCCTGCAAAGTTTCTTGCGAAATTGGACAAGAAAAATGTCTAGCAAATTACAACTTTTGTAAATTGCTGTTTGCCGGTTTTGGTTAGATTATTGCTAGCAGATTTCGGCTAGCAAAATTCCTGCTAGCAAACTTTGGCTAGCAGTTTTTGGCTAGCAGATTTCGGCTAGCAAATTTTGGCTAGCAAATTTCGGCTAGCAAATTTTGGCTAGCAAATTTCAGCTAGCACATTTTGGCTAGCACATTTTGGCTAGCAAACTTTGGCCAGCAGATTTTGGCTAGCACATTTTGGCTAGCAAACTTCGGCTAGCAGATTTTGGCTAGCAGATTTCGGCTAGCAAACTTTGGCTAGCAAATTTTGGCTAGCACATTTCAGCTAGCACATTTCGGCTAGCACATTTCGGCTAGCAAACTTCGGCTAGCAGATTTCCTGCTAGCAAATTTCATAGACCCATGCAATAATCTTTGGCTTATCAAGTGCAATAATCCTAGGTGTAATGAATGCAATAATCTTTGGCTTATCATGTGCAATAATCTTTGATTAAAATAACCTTTAAGTTGATACCAGAATTTCCACTAAACTCAAAAAATTCTATCTATCTTTTAATAACACAATTCTATACCCTAAAAAGGTCCCAGAAAGGCATTGAAATTAATTTAGGTAAGGCTAAAAAACTTATTAAGTAAATGACATTTTCAAATATTCACCTTTATTTTTTGTGAATACTGAAATTTAAACTATAAATAAACAAATAAAAGACAAATTTTAGCTAGGGGTCAAACAAAATCTCAATCTTGATCTCAATCATTAAAATCTTGGCACTTTTTTCAATCTTAATCTTGGTTTTAAAATCTTGAAAAAAGTCAGGATTTTGCCAATTTGGGATTATATGACTATTTGTGACTATGATATTATATGGTTATAATCTTTAAGCTTACTTCCTAATATTATTTTAAAGTTTGAATTGGTACTACAACATAGTGCCATTGTAGAAAATGATGTCTATGGCCAAAAGGGATAGGAAATAGTATTAGAAAATGCTCTAGTCTCTAGCTTTTATCTACTATATTTATTAATCTATCTAGTGCTATATTAGTCTGACCAAGATCGGGTTTTTATTTTTTAAGCAAGATTAAGCAAGAATTTTATAACAAATTTAAGATCAAGAATAAATCAATTAAGAATTAGAGATCGGGCTGCATATTGTGAATTTGTAGAGGAAGAATAATATTTACAATAATGTTATATATAAAATTTTGCCCATACTATAAGTATAATATCCATTATAAAATAGGGAAGCCTAGATAATATATTATATGATGACTATATGTTTCTTATATATATTAGTGCTATATTAGACTAATTGGAAATTTAAGTTTTTTTATAATTTATTTAGTTACACTGTTACATTGTTTAAAATTGCATAATATAGTCCATAGGCCTATACCTTGTATTATAATATTGATTAGGCCCTATTATAAATCACAATTGAAGAATATATAGATATATTGGAATTTTGGTAGATAGTATCTAGTCTAGCCTAGGGTAGCACAGTAGTATGAGGTGACAAGAGGTGCAGTTTGGCATAGAAAAGCAATAAGAGACAATCAATAGAAGGTGCATCATTGTGTAGCAAAGTGGCAGGAGGCAATAGGAGGCTTAGCGCAGTGCAGCAAAGCAGCAGGAGATATGGCACATTATGGCAAAGTGATGGGAACTATAGTGCAACAGTGTGGCAAAGTGGCAAAATATGGCATAGCATGGCAAAATGGCAAGTATAATGACTAATGTGGCATGGCAAAGTGGCAAGAGGTGTGGCGCAGCAAAACTTCACAATATTATTATCCTTTTTTATTGAAATCAATCTCACTTGATTGTTTTTTTTATTCTAAGCCTAGTCTATTTTAAATTTTGAGAATTTCTTAAAACAAATTTTTAAAAGGCTAAGTCTCAAAATGTTAAAATTGAAATTGAGATCTTAGTTGGACTCTATGGCTATGCTCTATCTATCTACTGCTTTACCTCTTGCTACTTTTATTGCCCTATCTATTTCTCTATCTACCACTATTATTGTCTTTAGCTACTAGGCCTATTATAATTATTTAGGCCTATCTATAAACTACTCTATCTAGTACTCAGAGGCACTATGTTATGAGATCAATTCAAACTTGAAAATAATATTGCAAAACAAAATAGATTAGAAGCTTGCAAATTTTAGGCTATTAAATATTATACTTACAATTACATTTAATATGTCAAGTTATTAATAAGCTCAATATTAAATATAAGTAGGCCCTAATCATTGTTTTTTTTCTATTATCATTATTAGACACTATATTTAACAAAAAACAATACTAACATTCATAGATAGAAGTGTAAATAGGCCTACTAGATACAAATTAGGCTTAATCACAAATCTTGATTGAATATTGTGATTGATTATCTTAAAATATAGAGCTCAAATGTCAAGTCTTGAAAATAAAAAAATGATATTTTCCAACCCCTAAATATAGCATGTAATAAAAATCTGTTACTTGGCCTCTTTGCACAGCTGTGCACAAATTGATTTCCGCGGAGCAAATACATTGCAGCTATAAAAATGGCAAAAAAGAACATAGGCCCTACTGTGAAGCAGTTTTGGTATTTCTGCCCAGCCCCATTTCTACATTTCCGTGCAGCATTGGAAAAGCTAGTTGACACAATACTATCGAAAAAGAAAAAGGATTTTTACAAAAATCCTTCAAAGATGCAACTTATATACACACTTAAAACACACAATGGCAAGAAACAGGCTGGGCAACAAAACGCAGCCACATCGCACATCCCACAACGTCAACTGTCTAACTGTCTTAGAAGCCTAAAAAGTTGCTCAATAGCAATATTCATTTTGAAAATACTGTATTACTCTTTATACAGAAATTACTAAGGATTTAAACCAAAACCTCTAGAATTTAGGACTTAACTTGATGCGTTGGCACTAACAACTGGGCCACTGGCTAACAATTTCCTAGTCGTTTTCTAGAAAAAAAGGTTCTAAATTAAATGCATAAAAAACAATTACTCATTATAAGAAAAACAACTTAAATAAAAAAAGCTGATTATTTCAAACAAAATGTTTTTTAAACACCAGAAGTTAAAATTTTTACTTATATAACTAGTATCAAGTCATGTATGTACATATATATCAAACAATGTTTATTGGCGTTAGTTTGGCGTTAGCTATTGCTTATTTTATTATTTTTTTTTTATTATTTATTGTTGCAATAACGCCAACTACATACATAAATTTCACGCAATACTTTTTTTTACTCCTTGCTTTTTCTTTCGCTTTGTTAGTCGTCCAAGTTTCGTTAATAAACATTTCCGCGTTCGTTCAAATACCATATTGCAAAACTCGTACTAATCGTAATTAAATAACTAATGCTAAAATATTGTCTCCTATTCCTGAAGTAATCTTAAATACACAGAAATATATTGACCAAACAGGCTTCTTGCCTGAGCCAACTTACTACTACTACTACTACTACTACTAAATGATTTTCTCCATTTTTTGCAAGAATTTCTGTCCATCCATTACCTTTTGTATTATATTTTTGAATCGCCATTAAGTCGTTAGACGTTAATTAAAGTTGCCAGTTTTTCAGGCTTTCAAATAATATACTGTTACAATAATCGCCAAATATTATGAGCAACCACTATACTCAATATTTTTCATTGACAGAATAATGCTTAATTACCTATTTTAAATCGCATTTAAGATTAACCGTTTTTGCATCGAAGCCATACGGTAGCTACCTGTTTTTTATAACTCCCTACTTAAATATTCTTCGTTAGTCGTCATAGGTCGTCCGTAAATACCGAAAAAAAAGTCACACGCTCTTTCAAATACTATATTTAATACAAATTTGTCAATATCTAAATAATACCTTTATACTCATTTTTATCACATACGGGATCAATTCAATTGCTATACATCAAGTTCATACAATGCTTGTTTTTTCAATTCCTTAAATACTTAAATTTTGCTTTGCTTGTCGTTGAAGCTCGTTAGAAGTTTCGTAGAAACATTTAGGCGCCCTTTTAAATACTATTGCAAAATTTACCAATGCAAAGGTTTTCCCTTTACTTTTGAATTTTCATTAAAAACACCTTGACGTATACTGGCCAAACAGGCTTCCTGTCTGAGCCAACTTACTTACTTACTACTACTACTACTGCTTATAAATTTCATAATGGTCATCATCATCATATATTACCGATTACATGTGATGTGTGGCCAGTGTGGGTGTCCTGACTCCTGACAGATATTTTACCTTCGAACAGATTATTCGAACAAAAAATGAATTCATGTTTCGCTGATGCATTCTTTACTCTGACGCATTGCGTCATGGCCATTTTCAGCTTTAAAATTTAATAGCTAAGCAGAAATTTTCTGTCCTAATTATAAAGTCTAAGAAACAACATTGGCATTGGCATGAATGCAAAGTGTGTCAATGTCAAAAGACCAAAGTGCGTTCAGAACTGTGTTCTAGTGCTGGAATTTGGATCAAGAAAATTTCCCAAACTGTTGTCACAGTTATGTTCCCACTGTAACAATAAAATACATTTGAATTTGTTAAGTTTTTTTACTAAAATGCTTTTTTAGGCCTATTTGAGTTTTTTATATCAACAAAGTCAAAGGAAGACAATTACAATTGTAAAGATTGACAGTAGTGGCGCAGCACCTGTGATTAACAGGGCAGGAGGGGTAGTCCCCTTGCCAGACCTATCTAAACCCATAGAACTATCCTAGCAAATTTTAAAAATTAGATATTAGATAAGGACTTCAGTGATATTTTAAAATTTTAGAATTCAATTTTATCTATAAAAATAAACAGGCCCTAAGCTAGGCCCAATGTTATTAATAATATAAATAAGTATAAAAACTGTTCATTTTTATTATTTGGTTTAATATTTTAATAATTTTTAATAATATATTTTATATTTTAATAATAATAATAAAAAGTTATTAATAATAATTACTTTTAAAAAAAATAGAGTAGGCCTACTTATAGCCATGGCAGCCATGTCTATAATATTTGAGCTTATAGGCCTAGGCATGGCTAAAATCATCAATATAAAATGTGTGTTCTGTAGGACCCTCTCACAAGCAAGTAGTGGCTTAGTAGATATGTTGATTCCTGGTGATTGTGTGTAGCTAAGTTAGAATCCCAAGTGGTCAGAGTTTTTTATTTAGAATTTTTTTAGCAAACAGAAAATTTTCTATCTTGAACTTTTTATATTTTTTAATTAGGCCTAAAAAAAGTAAATTTAATTATTTTTAAAAAAATAAAAATAAGACTAAATTTTTAAGTGAGGCTGATATGTATCAAAAAAATTGTTTCTTTTCAGTGAGTAGCTACATATATAATTGTGGTCGTACTTTAAAAAAATTTTTTGTTACTCTTAAAAATTAGATTTGATTTAATTTAAAAAAATTGAAAATAAAAAAACTAACTTTTTAATCAATCTTTTTCATCCAATCAATGATTATATAGGCCTACATAGTGATGGCAGCCATGCCTATAAGCTCCAATATTAGAGACACAGCTACCCACTGTGTTTCTAAGTGTGAACCCATTCAATATTAATGATACGGCTACCATGCAAGTTTCATTGACATGGCAGTCATGTCTCTAATAGTGACTTGGTCTATACTTATAGACAAAGCGGCCATGCCTAAAATGCGGAAACTTAGAATGGACCTAGTTACTATTAAAGACATGGCCGCCATGTCTATAAGTTTCTACATTATAGACATGGGTGCCATGTCTCTAAGTGTGTCATTATAAAAATTGTCACTTAAAATTGCCAAAATATATTTTTATTACCAATAAGTTTGGCTTAGGTAAAAAGCCTATTTGGTCAGTATAATTCAATATAGGGGGGATGGGCTAATAATAATTTAAAAGGAAGCCAGGAATTTATATTTAGGTCTAATAATCCTAGTATAAGTATAAGTTTTGTAAAAATATAGTATTTAAAAGAGTAGCTAAAATACTAATGGTATAAAATGTGACCTTTTAAGGCTTTTTAAATTTTAAGTAATAGAAAGTAAAATTTTTTATTTTTTACAAGTAACATTTTTAATGTGAGGATTTCATGACAGATATTCAGACAGACATTCAAAATGATCATCTTTAACTTTAAACAAAATTGACCCACTTCAACCATCTTTTTGGCAAATATTTATGCAAGTGTTGGGCATCAAATAAGCTTTAATTTATTAACTGAAGTAAAAATCTTTCTGACATACATTGATTTAAAAATTGCCTAGCAACACTCTGATTAGACATCGCTTTACTATTGACTAAAATTGTTTTGATTGTAGTAGCCTAAAAGCTGATACTTGATTAAATAGCATTAAATACTAGCAACTAGCAACTATAAGGTCAACCAATCAAGTAGAAGCTTATCAAACTATTAACCAATACCAGTTACTAAGTCTATCCATTAAGTAATAAAATATAAACAAAAATTCTAATTGGCTTCATTTTCATTTAGGTAATAGTAATTAGATGTTTAGATTAGATTGATACAATACAATATAAGACAATTAATAGAAATTAGCACACTGCAGTATAACAAACTAGTTTGAGCCTTATTATGTTCATATTACACTATATAAAAAAAGTAACAAAAATTTGTCTTAAGATTCAATTTTAAGATCCCAGGATTGCAATCCCTAGTCTATCAACAATAAAAAAATTATAAAGTAAGAAAGAAACAATAGCATTTTAAGTGCCATATCATTGCTCATATTGTCCACTTAGTTATATAAGTATGTGATTTGCTAGCCTTTCTATTGCTAATACTAACAAAGTAGACCTGTTTACCACCCTTTAAAATTTTTATATTTCAAATAAGTGTGTGCTTTTAGTACCCAATATCTCCAAAAAAAGTCATTATAACTTAATTGCACCCTTAACTTGTGGGTTTTATTTGCATTGAATGTAGAACATATATTACCCACCTTTAGCTGCCTCTAATACTTTTAAAGCATACCATTGCCCTTCTATTAGAGAGACAAAATCGACAAAAAAGGTTAAAAAAGGTATTTTCTATTTTTAAACAAACTTGATCTTCAAATTTTTAATATTTTAATAGCCTATATTTGTTGCATAGGAAAGTTCTGCATTAATGTATACATTAATAATATATATAAGCAATATTTGAGTCACTAGCTATCTACAAGGGGGCATATATATTAAACCCAGCTAGTCAAGTTAGTCAACTGACTGAACTTTAGCTTAATAAATCATAATATAGAATCATATGTGCAACCTCTAAAAGTGAAATTAAATTAGCTATATGCAAGTAGTTTTGAATAAAAATATGATTGTTATGCAACTTACCCACACACAAATTCAGCGACCCCCCATTAAGGAGGCAACAAAATTGGTAAAAAATTTTTTGAATAAACTACATGTAGTTTCTCCTTGCAGTAACCTCAGCAATTCCCCCTATAATCCTTAAGATATCAGTTATCCCCCCCCCCATGAGCATTGACATCTCAGCAATGTTCCTCTAAGCATTGAAATCTCTACAAATCCCCCATCAGCCTAGAAAGGTCTGAAAGAAAGAAAGAAAGAATGTTTAATTTTCTCTCCTTGTTTTATCTCTACTCTTATCTACTTGCTCGTCCCATATCCTCTGTCTCGCCTTTTCTCTCTTATCTGACCTGCAGCTATTGGCCAGGTTTATTTATCTGGTCTTTGAGGTAGAAAATTTTGCTAACAACTGCAACTAGAACATTGCTAGTATTTATATAAACCATTGGTGTAGCCTATTCTATTAGCTTACTGAACATTAAACTTTTATTCTTTCCAGCTCAATTGATCAGCACTAAAGATGTCATCGAATACAAATGAATCTGACAGCAATGCTGAAGTGAAGAAAGGCGAAAAAGTCAGTGGCATTAAAAGCTTCTTTGCTGGCGGAGCTGGTGGAATGTGCTGCGTTGCTACCGGCCATCCTTTGGACACGATAAAGGTAAGGAAATGTGAAATATTTATGCTCACAAAGGACATTAGGTTCTTTTCACTAGGACTTTATTTTCAGAGTTGTCATTTTAATGTTTCTTTGCTTTTGTTTGTTCATCTAAACTTCGCTGAAATATTGCTCAGATGCCAAGGCTCATCGGGGAATTTCTCAGATGCCAAGGCTCATCGGGGAATTTCTCAGATGCCAAGGCTCATCGGGGAATTTCTGAGCTGAGATGCCAAGGCTCATTGGGGAATTGCTCAGATGCTAATGCTCATTGGGAAGTTGCTCAGATGCCAAGGCTCATTGGGAAGTTGCTCAGATGCCAAGGCTCATTGGGAAGTTGCTCAGATGCCAAGGCTCATTGGGGAATTGCTCAGATGCTAATACTCATTGGGGAGTTGCTCTGATGCCAAGGCTCATGGGGGAATTGCTCTGATGCCAAGGCTCATGGGGGAATTGCTCAGCTGCCAAGGCTCATGGGGGAATTGCTCAGATGCCAAGGCTCATATGGGAATTGCTCAGATGCCAAGGCTCATGGGGAATTGCTCAGATGCCAAGGCTCAGCGCAAGTTAAAGGTTACATGAATAAAGGTGTGCAGAATTAATATAAGTTCACATTGCACTCATCCAGGTGAGGCTACAGACTCAGCCGAAGCCGGGTCCGGGCGAGCAGCCTCGCTACCTTGGCACGCTGGACTGCGCCAAAAAGACCATTGCCAAGGAAGGATTCCGCGGCCTCTACAAAGGCATGCTGGCTCCCTTAGCCGGTGTGACGCCTATGTTTGCTGTCTGCTTTTTTGGCAACGATCTAGGCAAACGTTTGCAGATTAAAGATCCAAATGTGCCGCTAACTAAAGTGCAACTATTCCTAGCTGGAGGTCTATCGGGCGTGTTCACTACAAGCATTATGGTGCCTGGCGAACGAATCAAATGCCTGCTGCAGATCCAAGCCGATAGTCACGGGCCGCAGAAGTACAAAGGACCGATTGACTGCGCTAAACAATTGTACAAGGAAGGCGGTATTCGCAGTATCTACAAGGTACGCAAGTTAATTTACTTACTTAATAATGTAGTAATTGATTACACCTGCGCCAATGGGCAGCTATTGATATACGCAACTGAAGACTGCGTACGGCGGTCTGGTCCAAGGACTGGAGGGTCGCCACACACACCCTAAATTACTCCAGCTAGTGCTGGGTACCCATTTTACAGCTGAGTGAGTTGGTCGAGAATCGAACCCCCGACCTTTCAGTCGTGAGGCTTATGCTCTAATCACTAGGCTAAAAGCCCCGTTCTTAAGCATGATCCTGTTATTAGTATAGTGGATGTAGCTTTTGACTTTGCACAGTCACTATTGTTGTTTTCTTTAGTAAATAATGTTTAAAGCAAAAATGCATCAGCCCTATCTCCATTAGCATACCCGTTGAGCTATTGTCTAACCCTAACTCTCTTGATGCTTGACCTACCAAAAACTCCCCATTAAGCTAAGCCTTGAACTCTCAGCAATAGATGGGGTTGTAGCCTAGTGTTTAGAGCATCGGACTCACGACTTGCAAGACACATAACTCTGCATTGCTTCAGTTCACCCAGCTGTAAAATGGGTGCCAGCATTAGCTGGGGTAATTGAGGGTGTGTGTGGCGACCTCCCAGTCCTTGGACTGAACAGCCGTACGCAGCCTTCAGATGCGCCGCGCAATAGCTGCGGCTGAGCTGTCGGTTGCACACCTGCCCATTAAGGCAGGTTTAATCAACTATTATTACATATTATTTAAAAATATATTTGTTAAGACTATTTTTTCGCTAAGTAGTTGTAGCTGTAGTCCCTATACAACTAAGGTTAAAATAATCTATATTCTTATTAAATTTGCATAATGCACTAAAGTAAAGTAACCGTTAATTTAATGTGGAAAATTTTGGAATTTTTTACTGTGGCGCTAAGAGTAGTTAAAATGTTCTGTTAGCTAATTCTGTAGCACCATGACCCGCGATTGCTTCAAGACTTGAGCTTTATAACACACAGCTAATAGATAAAGATCTGCTTCCAAGTCGAGACTATATGTGTTGCAGTGTATAAAGTCCACTGTTGCTTATTCGTTAGACAAGTGTGACAGGTGTAAAAATATTCCAGTAAAGGAATTCACTGCTTGCTGGTGTCATACGCTTTGGAATTTTTTATTTTCTGATTGCAGTAGTCTACGAGGGGTGATCAAAAAGTTCTGCAAGTGACCTCACAACTCAGTGTTACAGCAACCGAGGCGTCTAGTCAGTGTCACATTCCCTCAAAGTACTTTCCACCACCATCTATACACTGTCGCATGCGTGTGTACCATGTCTGAAAGCAGTCATGGTACTCCGAAGTTGGTATACCCTGTAGAGCTGAATGTACCGCTTGGGCAAGGTATTGTATGCGTGAAAATGGCCTGAGGATCAAAATGACGGATTTGATCCTCGGGAACAGCCAAAAGTCACAGTGTGCTAGGTCTGGAGTGTAAGGTGGATGGGGCAGCAGCTGGACCCCCTGCTGCTCCAGGTATGCCATGGTTGAAGCCGCTCTGTGCGGTGCCGCATTGTCATGGTGCAGCAGGAGTCGAGGTCCATGTCTGGTTCGCGCACGTTCCTGCCGCTCCTGCAGCACGCCTGGCAGAGCAGTGTCTGTGCAGTACCTGGCAGTCACTGTGGCACTATAACAAGAGGTTGCAGAACTTTTTGATCACCCCTCGTAATTTTTAGACTCTTGCTTTGCTTCTCTAAGAGCCTTATTAGTCGCCGTAAAAAGTCGGATTATCAATCTACCTTTTATTAATCTATCAGATAGGAGCCCACAGGGTCGAGACTCTACGAAGGGATCCCCCTATTAAGATTTCCACTAGTCAGTTTGGTTCAAATTTTTATAATTATTCAAGTGCTTAATATTGTGCTAAAGTTTAGTTTTTTATATTTCTTTCAGTAGCCTAATAGAATTAATGCGTCTAGATTCTAAAAAATGACGTCATCGCCATATGGAGTTTTAAAATAAAAAAACGGATATCCTATGTCTATTACTAATAAGTAGGCAAGTAGTGTGTGTTTTTAAAAATGCTATCAGTTCGTTTAATGGGTAAAAATCTATATAGATGAAAGATGATAAAAATAGAATATGTCATCGCCATGTGAATTTTATCGTATTATACTTTAAATATCCTATTTTTATTACTTATTAGTAGGCAAGTAGTGTGTTTATGTTTTTTATTTAATTTATTACTTTTCACGCACCGTAGGGCACCGCCGCCACTCTGCTGCGTGACGTTCCAGCCAGCGGGATGTACTTTATGAGCTACGAATGGGTGAAAGAGTTGCTAACCCCTGCCGGTCACTCCAAGAGTGAACTGTCACCAGCTAGGGTGCTATTTGCCGGCGGTATGGCTGGTATATTCAACTGGCTGGTGGCTCTGCCGCAGGATGTGTTGAAATCGCGGCTGCAGACAGCTCCGGAGGGCCGCTACCCCAATGGCATTCGATCGGTGTTTACCGAACTTATGGCCACTGAGGGTCCGGCCGCTCTGTACAAGGGCGCCACACCTGTATTGCTGCGCGCCTTCCCGGCCAACGCTGCCTGTTTCCTTGGTTACGAGGTTACTATCAAATTGTTGGATATGCTCTTTTGAGTCTGGTGGGTTGTGTGTGCTTTGATTGTCCTTGCTATTTAGGACTAAAAATAAATGTATTTTTTATCCTATTGTTGCTTCTCTGAAGAAAGCTGAACAACTTTTTGCGAAGTAAATTCTATTTATTATGGTTAGAATTTGTTTCAATTGATTCTAATTGATTTGCATTGTACACCTAAAATGCTTGTTGCTAAGTACCATACACCTGTCTTTGTTTGACTGGTTAAACATTGATAAATGATTTTGGATTCTAGGATACCCCAAATTGGAATCTAGAATACCCCCAAATAGGAATCTAGAATGCCCCCAAATAGGAATCTAGAATACCACCAAATTGGAATCTAGAATACCCGCAAGTAGGAATCTAGAATGACCCCAAATGCGAATCTAGAATACCACTAAATTGGAATCTAGAATGCCCCCAAATAGGAATCTAGAATACCCCCAAATAGGAATCTAGAATGCCCCCAAATAGGAATCTAGAATACCACCAAATTGGAATCTAGAATACCCGCAAGTAGGAATCTAGAATACCCCCAAATAGGAATCTAGAATACCCCCAAGTAGGAATCTAGAATGCCCCCAAATGCGAATCTAGAATACCACCAAATAGGAATCTAGAATACCACCAAATAGGAATCTAGAATACCACCAAATAGGAATCTAGAATACCACCAAATAGGAATCTAGAATACCACCAAATAGGAATCTAGAATACCACCAAATTGGAATCTAGAATACCCCAAAAAAGGAATCTAAAATACCCCCAAATAGGAATCTAGAATACCCCCAAGTAGGAATCTAGAATGCTCCCAAATGCGAATCTAGAATACCACCAAATAGGAATCTAGAATACCACCAAATAGGAATCTAGAATACCACCAAATATGAATCTAGAATACCACCAAATAGGAATCTAGAATACCACCAAATTGGAATCTAGAATACCCCAAAAAGGGAATCTAAAATACCCCCAAATAGGAATCTAGAATACCCCCAAGTAGGAATCTAGAATGCCCCAAAAAAGGAATCTAAAATACCCCTAAATATAAATCTAGAATACCCCCGAATAGGAATCTAGAATATTATCAATCGGTATCTTCTTAGCATCCCATTTTAATAGTCCCTCATGCATCCCGATTTCACCTTGCCAATTTTGATCACATAATAAAATTAGAAAACAGAAGCTGATGTCTATTTTATATTTACTAGAATACAAGTTTTGTTTTCATCATTAGTGCTTACTTGGTAATATTCTTTATAATGTAATTATTTTTGTTAGTAAAATATATCAATTAATAATTTGTTGACTTTCTTCAAGCTCGATCGTTCAAGTTTTCATCAACTTCTAACAAATATATATTCTCTATTTAAACTGTCATCGTTCCTTTACTTTATTAAAATATCTGAATTAAATACATTTGCATTGATTGGCTTTATCTGATTGTTGATTCAATATATGTTGTACCGTTTTCTAACTGCTTTGTTTAAGTCAGGCTGGTTCACACGTAGGAGATTACAAGCTAGACATGCTTTTCCGGGCACTCTTAGTGTCCCATGAGCTGAATCTATCTATCTGTCTGCCTATCTATCCATCTACCTACCTACCTACCTGTCTATCTATCTATCTATCTATCTATCTATCTATCTATCTATCTATCTGTCTGTCTGTCTATCTATCTGTCTATCTATCTATCTGTCTGTCTATCTATCCATCTACCTACCTATCTGTCTATCTATTTATCTATCTATCCATCTACCTACCTACCTGTCTATCTATCTATCTATCTGTCTATCTATCTATCTATCTATCTATCTATCTATCTATCTATCTATCTATCTGTCTGTCTGTCTATCTATCCATCTACCTACCTGTCTATCTATCTATCTATCCATCTACCTACCTACCTATCTGTCTATCTATCTATCTATCTATCTATCTATCTATCTATCTATCTATCTATCTATCTATCTATCTGTCTGTCTGTCTATCTATCCATCTACCTACCTGTCTATCTATCTATCTATCCATCTACCTACCTACCTATCTGCCTATCTATCTATCCATCTACCTACCTACCTATCTGTCTATCTATCTATACATCTATTTACCTATCTATCCGGATAAATAAACAGAGCCCTGTGCTTCATCTCATACATTTTATAAAACATGCTGCAGGCCGCCGCTAAGTTGAATCATTGACTTAAACAGGGTGAGAAAAAAACTAGCCTAAGTCAACCAATGTATGCTTAGTGCGGGCACACACTATAAGGTTTATAGGTTTATATGGGCTGGGATGTTTTGGCCATAGAATACCGAATGGTCGGTACATGTAATTCTTAGAGAGCAACAACGTTTCTTCTTAGATGCAACTGAACTTAAATTTCTCGCTGACCAAATTAGAAGTCCTATAGTTAAATTATTATAATTAACACAAGTGAAACTTTCGTTCTCACTCTCGCAATAAATTCTCACCCATAATTCTCACGGGGCGTTCGTATGACTTGCTGTCTTCAAAATGTTTTTTCTCTCTCATGGCTGACGTTACAAAGGTATTTCGAGCCGCTGTTAAAGCGCTCGAACTGCGCAAAGGTCTGTCGAATTCTCTGCAACAACAACAGCAGCAGCAACAGAAGACGCCAAAAGAAGATTTGCAATGCAATTTTTCCACTCAAGGCCGCCAATTGCACTCGCTAATAGTGCAGGCACGCAATATTGTCCAGTCTGCTCAGTCGGATTCTACAGAGTCGGCAAGAACTACTCCGGCAGTTGAGCAAGAGATTGCTCGAATGTTGGCAGCTTGCGATGCGGGATTGAATAGATTGACAGCTCAGCTAGCTGAACCATCCGCTGCTGTTGCTGGGCCGCAAGCTCTGGCGCATCGACGCGAAGTGACGCAGATTTTACGCGAACGCTTACAGGTGAACGCTTGCAGAGTTGCTTGTCTGCTTGGGTGTCTAAAGCTACAAGGGGATAGTGCCAGCTACAGTGGGTATTGGGTAGTTCCAGCTGCAGTGGGTATTGGGTAGTTCCAGCTGCAGTGGGTAGTGCCAGCTACAGTGGGTAGTGCCAGCTACAGTGGGTAGTGCCAGCTACAGTGGGTAGTGCCAGCTACAGTGGGTAGTTCCAGCTACAGTGGGTAGTGCCAGCTACAGTGGGTAGTGCCAGCTACAGTGGGTAGTTCCAGCTGCAGTGGGTAGTGCCAGCTACAGTGGGTAGTTCCAGCTACAGTGGGTAGTGCCAGCTACAGTGGGTAGTGCCAGCTACAGTGGGCAGTGCCAGCTACAGTGGGTAGTGCCAGCATCAGTGGGTAGATGGCAGTGCCAGCTATGGCGGAGCCACTCTCACCAGCTACTTGTCAGTGAGTGCACAGCACTAAGCTTGCCGAATACCCTTTACCTCGCCCTCCCTCTCACCCCTTCTCGGCAGACAATCGCTGCCAGCCATCGAGCCGCCTGTCACCGGCGCCGTCGCCGAGCCCGTCTGCAAGCCGAATTCGTGCCAGCCTCCGTGCTGCAGCGTCGACGAAATCCTACTAATCAGTCGAAATCTTCTGCTGCATCAAAAACGACATCGACAACCGTGCAGCCGCCGCAGCCCGACGATCCGATAGTAGAGTCGCTCAGCCCACACGAGAAAGCCGAACTTCAACAAGAGAGCATAGCCATGCTAAACGAGCTCACAGCATTAAGCGGAGATGTTAAACAAGTTGAAAGTCAACTAACACAGATTGCCAGTTTGCAGAGGCAGTTCGGCGAGCGAGTGCTGGAACAGGAAGGTCAAATCGATCATATCCACGTGGAGACAGTGTCCAGCGTTGAGAATGTTCGCTACGGCAATGAACAGTTGCGTAAGGCGATGCAGAATAAGGCCAGTTTGAGATTCTGGCTGCTCTTCTATCTGATTGTCACTTCTCTGACTCTGTGGTTTCTGGACTGGTACAATGACTAAATACTGTGCTGGAGTCTACTGTAGCTTGTGATTTAATTGAAGATTTCAAGTATAAATTTTATTGAATAATTTGTGTTTTTCTGGATATTTAATTCTTTATTTGAATTACTTAATATCAGAGTAAAAATTTTTCTTAGTTATAATTAGCAATCAGATTCAATCAGTATTTAAGGATAATTGGTTCAGTTAATTAGAGTTAACCTCAGATATTTGTTTTTAAGGCCGTTCCTAACAGCAAGCCGAGCGCCGTCGTTAGCACAATCGTTGATGAAGCACGACTATAATTTGCGCCTCCGTAGATCAGGTACAGCTCCTCAGCTATGTCCATGTTGCACTTGTTGCCACGGCAACAGATTGGGCAGTAACGGTTATTTTGAAAGTCGCACACGGTCCAGTTGCTATTGCAGTAGCCATAGTTGAAGTTAGTATTGCAGCCTGCGTGAAATCTTATACCATTAAAGGCTATAAGGCACAGGCTGCCCCTTGAGCAAAGGTGGTTTATCGGTTTTCGTAGCTCCGGCACATCCGTAATTGGCCAATTAAGAAGAAGACCTAAACAATTGTACGAAGCCTGCTCCTCGGGATCCAAGCTGTCAACTGCCAAGTATTCGGTCGATCTCTGCAGATTAGTATCATTGTTAAGCTCGAGAAGCGGCAAGTCCATTGCTGTCCCAATGCTAGAGATGTTTGTAAAGCAGAGACTAGTACAGCCTATTGAGCTTTCTGTGGTTCCGTTCGCGCTGATGTTCATGTAGAGAGTGCGGCTCGACATGCATAGGGTATTGCCATCTGTCACGAGGCTCGCTACCACGGTCTGCAATGTTTTGTTGTTGAGGTACCGTTTAGGCACTTTTTGAAAACCGTTCTGCAATAATTGAGAGTCGACCGTATCGAAGAACATTGAGACATTCAACAATTAATTGTTAAACTGAACTTTCACATCTCCAATCTATCTCAAGTCAGCGTATGTTCTTGCTTGAGTTTTCCTTGTAGTACTTACAGTATTTTCGACCGTTACCAACTTTAAGGTCCAGTTGAAGACGCTTCCTGGCCGTACAAAATCGTATCTTATATAACTCTGCTCGGTCCTTGGTGCCCAGTCAGGATCCGTGAGGTTCTCCAGCCACGCCCAAGTGTGCCACTGGAGCAGCAGAGTAGGTGCCGAGCTGTTTGGCTTGATGGAGTCGGGCGGCAGCTTCGGCTGGCAAATGTCAGAGTCTGATATCAACATCGACTGTTGTGTGTCTGCCGTCGCTGCTGCAACGCAGCTCAGATACAGAATAATTATGACAGAGTTCCACATCTTGCACTTTAACTTGGCAATCTTGGTCTGACCTGCTGGGCTGCTTGAACTGCAGAGCTTTTAATCTATATATATTTTCTTTTTCTGTTTATCTTCAGTATATATATATATAGTCTCGATGAGTCAATGCTGGTTTAGGCCACGAGTGAAGCTTATCGTGTAGACTACTGAACAGTCATATCAGCGACTCTTCAGGCAGAATATTAAGAAAAAAAACTGAATCTAAATTAAAACTTCGAGAGTGCTAATACCTTTCTAATTATGACTAAAACTAGCCTGTCTAAAGCTGACATCTTCAATAGATATTGTTACAAGATATATGAAAACTATAAATATACGAGTACAAAATGCAGATCTTAAAAAACTTATAAATTGGTGAAAAAAATTTTTTTGACTGTTGCATTTGGTACTCAGAATTTTTTTCGAATACACATACTGATAAAATCGTTCCACTTAACTTCATTAGCTGAGTTAAATGTCATTTAGTGCCTTCTATGATTTATGAAACGACATCTGAGACCTCGTACCAGAATTGCCATGATTTGCCTAGCCTAGTATTCCGTCCCGATGTTTGAGTAGTCCCTGGATAAGAATTTGATTCTCAAAGCTTATCGAAAGACTGGGCTTTTTATTGGATTCTACTGATCAAATAATCAAAAACCCAGCCCTACGATCACTGGGTTATGATTCCGTGAGCCTGAGGGCCATGGGGCTGAAGATCATGAGATCAATAGGCTAAGGACCGTTGGGTCATAGGGCTAAGGGTCATGGGCTGAAAACCATTGGGACATGGTACTGAGGGCCATTGGGTCATGGGACTGAGGACCATTGGGTTATGAGGCTGAGGACTATTGGGTCATGGGGCTGAGGACTATTGGGTCATGGGACTGGGCCATTGTATCATGGGACTGAGGACCATTGGGTTATGAGGCTGAGGACTATTGGGTCATGGGGCTGAGGACTATTGGGTCATGGGACAGGGCCATTGTTTCATGGGACTGAGGACCATTGGGTTATGAGGCTGAGGACTTTGGGTCATGGGGCTGAGGACTATTGGGTCATGGGACAGGGCCATTGTATCATGGGACTGAGATCCATTGGGTTATGGGGCTGAGGACCATTGGGTCATTGGGCTGAAAACTATGGGGTCATACTTGAGGACCATGGGGTCATGGAGCTGAAGACCATTGAGTCATGGGGCTGAGGACCAGTGGATCACGGGGCTGAGGACCAGTAGGTCATGGGGCTGAGGACCAGTGGGTCATGGGGCTGAGGACCAGTGGGTCATGGGGCTTAGGACCAGTAGGTCATGGGGCTGAGGACCATTAGGTAATGGGGCTTAGGACCATGAATGAGGGTCACGTGGCTGAGAACAGAGCAACTTCAGATTTTAAAGATCTTCCTTTTCCAATTAAGTTGATATGTTATTAAAAAATAGAAATAAATAATGATATTAATTGCCGTCGTCTCCAATTTTGGTTGCATGATTAAAGGCAATTATTAATAAATCATATTCTCGATCCTTGCCAACCGAGATGCGCCTGTTGAACTTCCTGTTGCAAGCCGATCGCGATGCGGCTTCATCGCGCGAGCGACCGAATTTGCGCAACATTTCCGGGGCAGCTCCGAGCAGCGCTGGCCGAATCAATCCGGTCATGCTGGCCGGCTGCCTAGCAACTGTAGCTGGCGTGTGCGCCCTTATCTACGCCGTGTTGCCTAGCAACGAGTACGCGGCCGTACAGCGCGAGAATCGACGCGGCTACGATGCTGAGCGAAATCAGCCGGGCGAGATGCGCGTGTGGAGCTCGCCGTTCGGTCATAGAGGCGATAAAACCCGTTGAGCTGTTGGTTCTTCGCTTGACTATACTTACTACTTATGTGGTCGATTAATAAGTAGACAGCTTAGAGCATTTTCGAGATCATCCGTGTGTGTATACATTATTCATGTGTTTCATATTTCATTGCGCAAATATAGTACGCATAAATGCGGTCAATTTTAAAAATATTTTCAAATTTAAAGCATTTAATTGCTAAAAAGCATCGCATCTTGAAGGAGATCGGACGTTGGTACAACATCACATTGAGTTGAGGGAAATGGTAAACGCCCACGCAGGGCGAGAAGCAGTCGGTGATGCTCATCAGTGAGTGACTTTAAAGAAAGAAATTGAAAAAAATGACAGCATAGTCGACACATTTTTTCGCTGTATTTTCTAGAGCGAGAAACTACTTTCTTTTTACTCGTTAGTAGTTTACTCGCATAGCAGCTTATTTTGAGTTACGACGGGAAAATTCACTAGCATTAAACGTTTCGAATTCCCTTCCTTGGTTGAAAAGTTAACACTCAACCCTTGAATGCATTCAGTTTTGGAAAATGTCCAGAGAAAAGTCGAGGGCAAGTTTACCACATCTATGGTGAACACACTAGGTTTGTCGTTGCTCAGGTAGGCACAGTTGAAACAACAGTTGCACAGTTGTATGAATGCTTTACGTCCGAATGCTTACGAGCTACTCGCAAGCAATAAGTTTCATAAAAGAGCGCTAGATTAGCTTTATTTAATCAAAGAGAATGTTGTTAAACCACAGAATCTTCCATTCTGAACCCGGCAAAACAGTCGAAGATGAACCGAGGCCCCTACCATCCAGTGTCAAACGAAGACCGCAGGCGATTAGCCTTGGCTGTTGAAGAAGGCCGCGATTGGAAACAACTGGCCGATATCCTTGGGATCAAGAGAAAGACAGCCAAAACGATTGTCGACACCTACGTTCAAACCGGGCGCATTGAGAAGCTTCCAGCTGTTTGGACGAAGGGTTTAGACGAAATGTTTTACAAACTGGATGAACCGTTTTGCGTGAACACAGTTGTCTATGGTATAATCTAAATTTAGCTCCCATTAAGAAAGCGTTATTGGACGAAAGGTTTTGCAGTTTGGACGAATTCAATCGCAAAAAAGTATGCCACGAAATCTTGTCTATGGCTAAGAGAGCCTAGACTACAAAGTGCTATATAATAAAGGGCAGTTAGCAAATAATAAAAGGAAAGAAAAGGAAGACGCGAGTTAACGTAATAATGTACCGAGTGTCGGTAAAAATCTAAGTTTTAATCTTTCAAGTCTTGCGTGAGTTATATTGTCGTAAAGACCCACGACGATAACACAAACCTCATATAGACTTCTATTACCCAGGGGTAGAGCATGATGTTGTTTAAGCATTATTGACCAATAGGAACCAGAAGCCGCTTGTCAGAAATTTACTGATGTGTATTCGTTCGACGGTTCGTTCCGTCTAATCGTATATTTGTGGTAACAAAAAGGAGCGGAAATAATTCGTTATCGTAGGGGCCCTTGTCTCGCTCCGCTCGTTCGTTAGTTAGTTCAATTTTCCCTCGTGTGCCCAGCTCTTTAGTAACTGTCTGGGTCTTCGAGAATTATGACCATAGATAGTTCAATCGCATGCGTAAAAGTTCATAGTTAGAAATCCATTACCATTCATGACGCTGAAAAAAGGTATAAAATGGAACATGCTTGAAAATGGTAAAATCTTAAAAAAAACTTACTATCTAAAGATAGCATCCGTGCCGTTCACTTTAAGTTAAAGAGCCTGCATCGACACAATGTTGTTGAATTTGCTGCTTCTTTTTCAAGGCATACTTACCAGCCAGTTGCTGCCAGCCCTGGCCCAGCTGTGCCCCTCGCCGCTCAGCCTTGGCCGGGAAGTGCGTATTCGTGAACCAAACGTCGAGCTTCAGCTGGTGCGAGGCCAACCGGCAGTGCGCCATGATCGGAGGCGAGCTGCTCAACTCGTACAGCTCTCTGCAGCTGCTCGGCAGCATGCCGAGTTTCGCCAGCTGTAGCTGCTGAATTTGGTTTGGAGTGACCGACTTGGCTGACGAGAGATTCTCGAGCAAGTCTGGCTGGCAGATGGTCAACGGCAACGGCATCATGCCGCTGAATGACTCACTGTGGGGTGCTTCAACTGAGCCAAACGGAGGCACCGGCGAAAACTGCGTAATACATTTGTCCCATGGAAAAATCGGAAATTTCTATTGTCCTCACTCACTCGGATTTGCTTGCGAGTGGAAGCCGAAGACTTCTCAGACGCATCTGAATTTTGAACTGACTCCGTTCAAGCGAACCAGCTACCATGCCAGCACTGAGTACTGCTACTCTGACCTGACCAATGTTCACTCCGAGCTGGCTTGTGTCATGTCAGCTTTCAACTCTGGCAACTGCAGACACGTGCTGTACAACAGCAAGCTGAGAGCCTGCCGCCTGCTGCTGTTCACCGACGCTCAGGTGGAGGAGGAGATCGAGACGAGCGCCGACTGGGTCAAGTTCAGCGTGTACTGAGCTGACGTTTGAGACGATATGGTTTTTGACCTACTTTGACAAGCTTATCCTCAAGCGCTTATGATAACCCTCTGAAAAGTTCTATAACCTGAGCACGGCTATTTATGAATTTTAATATTCTATCAAAACTGCAAAATACACTTATACGAGGCTTAAGCTCGAGTTTTTCGAATAAAATCCTCGCATACCAATTTTGCTTGAGACTTTTGCGCCTTCGTCACTTATATGGATACTTATGTGGCTACCGATGCTCCATAGATTAAAATTGGAGAGACTGGAAAGTCACCTTTGCTCTGTCTAATGTGTATTGCTATGCAGATGCAGCATTGAATGAATGAACTTTTGGTTGTACGAAGTGACTGAAATGAATTCAGTTGCAACTGTACATAGTATGGAATCTACGAATCGATTTTAGAAATTTGTGTCTCCGAAGGCTCAGACTGGTCAACTTCATCACTGAGCGTTTTGCCTTAGCAATAAAATGAGTTGTTTCTATCTAGGTACGTAGGCATGTGATTGATTTCAGCAAAAATATATGCATGAGTTGGTAGTAGAAATTCCAAAAACTTGACATAGCTGCAGGGGGTTCCGGGCATTTGGATACCTGGCGACTATGGGCAGCTGGTGCTGCGGTGTCGCCATGGAGATACTTTTTTAAAATTATCATGATGCTACTCTCCAATCTGTGTAAGTAGCATCAGTAGCACATACGAGTGTAATTTAAATATTTTAAGGTTAGCTATCAAATCCACAAGGCTTCTCTCAACCCTTATAATGCATAAATTCAGTACCGTTTTAATATTCTCTAACATGACGATGCTAGCCAGAGGATGCTAGCCAGAGGATGCTAGCCAGAGGATGCTAGCCAGAGGATGCTAGCCAGAGGATGCTAGCCAGAGGATGCTAGCCAGAGGATGCTAGCCAGAGGATGCTAGCCAGAGGATGCTAGCCAGAGGATGCTAGCCAGAGGATGCTAGCCAGAGGATGCTAGCCAGAGGATGCTAGCCAGAGGATGCTAGCCAGAGAATGCTAGCCAGAGGATGCTAGCCAGAGGATGCTAGCCAGAGAATGCTAGCCAGAGAATGCTAGCCAGAGAATGCTAGCCAGAGAATGCTAGCCAGAGGATGCTAGCCAGAGGATGCTAGCCAGAGAATGCTAGCCAGAGGATGCTAGCCAGAGGATGCTAGCCAGAGAATGCTAGCCAGAGAATGCTAGCCAGAGAATGCTAGCCAGAGGATGCTAGCCAGAGGATGCTAGCCAGAGAATGCTAGCCAGAGAATGCTAGCCAGAGAATGCTAGCCAGAGAATGCTAGCCAGAGAATGCTAGCCAGAGAATGCTAGCCAGAGGATGCTAGCCAGAGGATGCTAGCCAGAGGATGCTAGCCAGAGAATGCTAGCCAGAGAATGCTAGCCAGAGGATGCTAGCCAGAGGATGCTAGCCAGAGGATGCTAGCCAGAGAATGCTAGCCAGAGAATGCTAGCCAGAGGATGCTAGCCAGAGGATGCTAGCCAGAGGATGCTAGCCAGAGAATGCTAGCCAGAGAATGCTAGCCAGAGGATGCTAGCCAGAGGATGCTAGCCAGAGGATGCTAGCCAGAGAATGCTAGCCAGAGAATGCTAGCCAGAGGATGCTAGCCAGAGAATGCTAGCCAGAGAATGCTAGCCAGAGAATGCTAGCCAGAGAATGCTAGCCAGAGGATGCTAGCCAGAGAATGCTAGCCAGAGAATGCTAGTCAGAGAATGCTAGCCAGAGAATGCTAGCCAGAGGATGCTAGCCAGAGAATGCTAGCCAGAGAATGCTAGCCAGAGGATGCTAGCCAGAGAATGCTAGCCAGAGGATGCTAGCCAGAGGATGCTAGCCAGAGGATGCTAGCCAGAGGATGCTAGCCAGAGGATGCTAGCCAGAGAATGCTAGCCAGAGGATGCTAGCCAGAGAATGCTAGCCAGAGAATGCTAGCCAGAGAATGCTAGCCAGAGAATGCTAGCCAGAGGATGCTAGCCAGAGGATGCTAGCCAGAGGATGCTAGCCAGAGGATGCTAGCCAGAGAATGCTAGCCAGAGGATGCTAGCCAGAGGATGCTAGCCAGAGGATGCTAGCCAGAGGATGCTAGCCAGAGAATGCTAGCCAGAGAATGCTAGCCAGAGAATGCTAGCCAGAGAATGCTAGCCAGAGGATGCTAGCCAGAGGATGCTAGCCAGAGAATGCTAGCCAGAGGATGCTAGCCAGAGAATGCTAGCCAGAGAATGCTAGCCAGAGAATGCTAGCCAGAGAATGCTAGCCAGAGAATGCTAGCCAGAGGATGCTAGCCAGAGGATGCTAGCCAGAGAATGCTAGCCAGAGGATGCTAGCCAGAGAATGCTAGCCAGAGAATGCTAGCCAGAGGATGCTAGCCAGAGGATGCTAGCCAGAGGATGCTAGCCAGAGGATGCTAGCCAGAGAATGCTAGCCAGAGGATGCTAGCCAGAGAATGCTAGCCAGAGAATGCTAGCCAGAGGATGCTAGCCAGAGGATGCTAGCCAGAGGATGCTAGCCAGAGGATGCTAGCCAGAGGATGCTAGCCAGAGAATGCTAGCCAGAGGATGCTAGCCAGAGGATGCTAGCCAGAGGATGCTAGCCAGAGGATGCTAGCCAGAGAATGCTAGCCAGAGGATGCTAGCCAGAGGATGCTAGCCAGAGAATGCTAGCCAGAGGATGCTAGCCAGAGAATGCTAGCCAGAGAATGCTAGCCAGAGGATGCTAGCCAGAGGATGCTAGCCAGAGGATGCTAGCCAGAGGATGCTAGCCAGAGAATGCTAGCCAGAGGATGCTAGCCAGAGGATGCTAGCCAGAGGATGCTAGCCAGAGGATGCTAGCCAGAGAATGCTAGCCAGAGGATGCTAGCCAGAGGATGCTAGCCAGAGGATGCTAGCCAGAGGATGCTAGCCAGAGAATGCTAGCCAGAGGATGCTAGCCAGAGGATGCTAGCCAGAGGATGCTAGCCAGAGAATGCTAGCCAGAGAATGCTAGCCAGAGGATGCTAGCCAGAGGATGCTAGCCAGAGGATGCTAGCCAGAGGATGCTAGCCAGAGGATGCTAGCCAGAGGATGCTAGCCAGAGGATGCTAGCCAGAGAATGCTAGCCAGAGGATGCTAGCCAGAGGATGCTAGCCAGAGGATGCTAGCCAGAGGATGCTAGCCAGAGGATGCTAGCCAGAGGATGCTAGCCAGAGGATGCTAGCCAGAGGATGCTAGCCAGAGGATGCTAGCCAGAGGATGCTAGCCAGAGGATGCTAGCCAGAGGATGCTAGCCAGAGGATGCTAGCCAGAGGATGCTAGCCAGAGGATGCTAGCCAGAGGATGCTAGTTTGAAAGTGAGTTCGGTAAAAACTGCGTGGCTTGTTACTAACATCAAGTTACTATTGTAACATTTTTACATGTTTTTCTGAGAAGTATATTGTGACGTCCTGAGTCTTTACAGTGAATTCGCAAAACAAGCTGCAAACGATTGGAAAAAGAGTCAAATTTCAACTTTGAAAGGGAAAACGAGTATATTAAAAAAATAATAAATTCTGTTTTAAAAAATCCTTCAAAAAGGAACAATCCAAAGACCACTAGAAGTTCAATTATACATGTAGATAATAATAAATTGCCTATTAGCCTGGGGCTCATATAGCATCTGTACGATGAAGTAGAACTTCTTTGTTAAGACAATTTTAGCTGGTGATTTTTGGAATCAAACTTCATCTTGCCGTCTCAGCTAGCACAAATTCACAATGCACAAAAATTTGCAGGCGCTTTGACTGTCATGGCGTAATTATAACTGACGACGCAGGAAATTCTAAGCACGGAGACTGCTCTGCTATAGAGATCAGGATTGAGAAAATAAAATTGTGACTAGCTACTGTTACCGCAAAGCATCTTTCAGTTTTCCCTGAGCCAGAAGACGATAAAAGACTTTCCGCAACGCTATCCCCAAATCTTGTCTCATGACGGATTCAAGGGGCTGAGGTTTGGGTGGTGGGGAGAAATCGATATTGACTCGCCAAAGCACGACTCCTTATTACTAAATTTTTCATCTGCCTTAGAGGAGCTGCAGTATCTTCAACGAGCTTTACTTTGGTGTGAGCGGAGACAGGCCCAGTGCAATGCGAGGAGCGCCCGTCACTCTTCACTGTTGACAAAATCATTGTGACGCTTGGACCTGCCAATATCAGCAGGTATGTCGTTCAGCGCTTCACTTTTTTAACAAAGCGGCGGCTTCTGCTGCATATCGACTGCATGGCATCGATAAGACTTTTGGTTGAAGTGGCAGCTTTCGAGGCCTTAAACATGGACCGTTTGTCCATCATCTGACTGCATGGAATCGATAAGACTTTTGGTTGAAGTGGCAGCTTTCGAGACCTTAAACATGGACCGTTTGTCCATCATCTGACTGCATGGAATCGATAAGACTTTTGGTTGAAGTGGCAGCTTTCGAGACCTTAAACATGGACCGTTTGTCCATCATCTGACTGCATGGGCAGCTTGTTGGCAGAAATCATGCGTCTGAGTTTAAAAACTTGCCTACTAATCCAAATCTGTCGAAAAAAGCTATGAGTTTGAAAGATTATCAATTTAAATCATGCGCTAGGGACCTACTCAGTGCTTTAATTCACCTAGCATTCTCTGACTAGCATTCTCTGACTAACACTCTGGCTAGCATTCTCTGGCTAGCATTCTCTGGCTAGCATTCTCTGGCTAGCATTCTCTGACTAACATTCTCTGGCTAGCATTCTCTGACTAACACTCTGGCTAGCATTCTCTGGCTAGCATTCTCTAGCTAGCATTCTCTGACTAACATTCTCTGGCTAGCATTCTCTAGCTAGCATTCTCTGACTAACATTCTCTGGCTAGCATTCTCTGACTAACACTCTGGCTAGCATTCTCTGACTAACATTCTCTGGCTAGCATCCTCTGGCTAGCATTCTCTGGCTAACACTCTGACTAGCATTCTCCGGCTAGCATCCTCTGGCTAGCATTCTCTGGCTAGCATTCTCTGGCTAGCATTCTCCGGCTAGCATCCTCTGGCTAGCATTCTCTGGCTAACACTCTGACTAGCATTCTCTGGCTAGCATTCTCTGGCTAACACTCTGGCTAACACTCTGGCTAACACTCTGGCTAACACTCTGGCTAGCATCCTCTGGCTAGCGTCCTCTGGCTAAAACTCTGGTTAACATTCTCTGACTAGCATTCTCTGACTAGCATTCTCTGGCTAGCATTCTCTGGCTAGCATTCTCTGGCTAGCATTCTCTGGCTAGCATTCTCTGGCTAGCATTCTCTGGCTAGCATTCTCTGGCTAGCATCCTCTGGCTAGCATCCTCTGGCTAGCATTCTCTGGCTAACACTCTGGCAAAATCAAATCAAAGACAGAGAGGAGATGTTTTCAGTAGCGCAAAGACAGGGAGAAAGTCTAGCAGGATGTATGTTTTATTCAATCAGGAATTTCGACTTCATGTAACACTGCGCTTAAAGCTTTATGTAACTCTAAGGACACAGGTAAATAGATATTGCATTTTGATAGAATTCCTGACAGAATTATTGTAAGAATAAATGAGCCTTGCCATTTGGATTATTAGTACTCAGAGAATGCTTTCGCACTAATTGGATAGCTCCGTCATTCACTGTAATCGTGACGAAATTTTCCTGATTGATGTGTTGTTCTAAGCCTATATAGCAATACTGCATGCCATGCAGGACAAATATGGGAAATAATCCACGCAAGAGAAAAGTTTACTCTAACAATATACAGTGCAGCGAGAAACCGCGGCCCAGAGAATTTCCTGGCTGGCACAGTAAAAATCGCTGAGTAAATTAACTTTTTGTTTTAACGCTAATTGACTGATTTCCTGGCATAACTTCCTTGGTCAGATCGCTAGCAAAATCCTATGTCGTTTGACTTGATAGCTGGCGCGCTCTGATACTAAGCAAATATAAAGCGCTAACCTGCTCAAGTCATACTGTCCTTCTGGTTGACACTGGGGAATTGTTTGCGCTAGAATCCGCTTGATCCATACGACTTATAAATTTGGCTATATAGATTCGCCACTCTGTTCTGCCACTGACGCGGGGAGCTCTTGCAGCATCCGGTATGCCAGTGCCAGTCCTCATCTACCTGGCCTTCGTCGGCGCCGCTGCTTCAGCGGCCGCATCGCCAGACGATGCCGTGGTGGCAGCGCTGAAGCTCGACACCGAGTATAACAAAGCAATCCGACCGCCGCCTGACAGCGGATTTGCCAACATCCTCAATGTCTTCATCTATCTGAACTCCATCGTTAAAGTGGTAAGAGTGTCTTAGCGCGGTTGGATCATGCTCAGCTTTAGTCGCAACTGTTAATAAAATAAAATTAATAACTTATTACGAGCGTATCAATAGCGGTAGCCATAGCGTCGGATGCTACTGGTAGTTCCACTCCGCAAAAAATAGTCTTCTGAAGCTGGTTTATAGCATTTGCAGCGTTCATTGGAAGATGACCTGTTAAGACCTGTTAAAATCTAGCAAGTAAGATGTTTCCTGTTGGTTACAGACGTCTTTTAAAATAGTCTACGCTCGTATGGTCAATCTTGCCCTCTTCTCCTCGTCAATGTCCATCCACAAAATGAATGGTGGATTTGGTTTTGGAGTTAGCCAAATATACCGGTACCGGTATTAGTTTTTACGAGAAGCGAATCCACGATGAACTAAAAAACCATAGGCATGATCCGTCATTGTTTGGCGCTAAGACAATCGACACAATCGATCATTACAATTAGCTAATTAGTGACGCAAGCTTCCAACTATTTTCAGGATTCCGCTAATCAAGAGATACAACTCAAGGTGTGGTTGTTATTGGTAAGCCCATATACGAATAGTCATAAATTTGTAGCTCGCAGCTTCCCCACAGCTAGGACTTTGATGCTAATGATTACGTCATTATTACAGCACTGGACCGACAGTCGCTTGGCTTGGAAAGGACAGTTCAACTCCAGCCTGGACCATGTCCACGCCATCACCCTTCCAGCTTCTTCCCTTTGGCAACCTGACGCATCTTTTTACGACGTGTGAGCCGAACTTATTATTCTTGAATTTGAATTTAAACAAAATACCGTTACGCTTCATTTAAACAAATTTACTTTAGGGTACAACTCTCGGATGCCACAGAGGGCCGCGCAATTCTTTCCGTGATGTCCTCTGGCATTGTGCTGCGTAGTACCGGAATGATCCTGTCCACAAAGTGTAGCATGTATATGCAGATGTTTCCATTTGACAAGCAAAACTGCTTTGTCAGACTCTCGAGTCTGCAGCAGGCGACGGGATCTACTCAAATCCGCATCAAGTCACTATACGAGAATGACGAACCGACGAGGTACGTCATGAAGAGCAGCGAGTTCTGCATTCTGTGGGTGCGGCTAGAGAACGGATCGTTTGGCTTCTTTGACACGGCGATGCTCCGGGTCGGATTTCAGGTGAATTGTTGTCCTTGATCATGTTTTAGACTGCGGGGGTCGGCAAACTCCGGCCCGTGGGCTACATGCGGCTCGCAACGCCTCTCTATCCAGGCCTTGGGGGTCCTTTGAAACTTCACAATAGCAACCCGGCCCACTCAGGGTTTGTGTCTCTTCTCAGCTCTCTTCGTCCCGTCTCCTCTTTCCTCTCCTCTCTCTTATCTCCTACTATCCTCTCTGCTCTTTTCTCCTCTCCTCTCTCCTCTTCTTTCTCTTATCCCCTCTCCTCTGCTCTCTATTCGCCTCGCCTCTTGCCCGTCGCATCTCTTCTCTCATTTCTCTTCTCTATTGTCTCTCCTTTCTACCATCCTCTGGCCCGCAGTCATGCGCTAAGCTCTGTATTTGGCCCTTGAGGTAAAGTTTGCCGACCCCTGTTCTAGAGAAATGAAAAACGGGACTTTTAGATCAAGCTCACTAATTGCAGCGACTTCCGACTTTCTACTTGATAAACCTGATGTTGCCCAGCATCCTCCTGCTTGGAGTCTCTGCGCTTGCCTTCCACCTGCCTCCAGAGTGCGGCGAGAGAATCTCCTTCAGCATCACCATCGTGCTGTCCATGTGCGTGTTCCTGCAGCTGGTTGGCAACTACACGCCCACGCAGAGCGAGTCCGTGCCTCTCATCAGTGAGTCAAGCACAACTGACTACCCTCGTAGTTGCCTTCGCTGCAGTTGATTAAAATTTGACGCTATTACTTAACATTCCAGCCTGGTACTTCAGTTTGGCCGTGTTTATGACAGTCCTGAATGTGTTCTGCAACGCATTCGTTCTAAGCTGCCACTTCAAGCAGGAGAGCAACGTCAGCAGCCGGTTCGTTCGTGCAGTCTTTCTCAACCGATTCGTCCTTGGTCGATGCTGCCAGCGGAAAGTCGCATCCGCTGCAGCCGATGCAGATGATCAATTATCCCAGATCTCCGACTCCAGTTTTGTAAAAAACGAATGGAAGACTGTTGGATTTTGCGCTGATCGGCTATTCTTCAAAGTGTTTGTCAGCGTCGGTGTGGCTCTGATGGCCATTCCGTTTGCTATTTTCTTTGTAACTCTGAACACCAACTGCATTGGCGAGCTCTAGGAGCTGGTAGAAACTCAAGATTAACAACTGTCTTGATTTTACATTTTAGTCTGCTTTAAACGAAAATAATTGCGATAAAAATGACAACAAATTAAATTCTGTCATTCTGGCAATTGTAGCTGCTACCTCAGAAACGTCAAAATATTCCTATCGTCGTGACTTAACGCAATAATTTACCCAACTTAAAACCCATTGAACAGTTGGTTAATTGACTTACTTACTACTCATGCAGTCGTGTATTGAGTAAGCAGTTTAGACCATTTGTCCAAGCCATTGGTTTTTAATTTTTCATTTAGAAACTAACTAAAATTGGCGTTTTCGTGCTTCGAATCTAGCATATTCAATTTTACTCTTAGCATAAGAAACCGGTAATTGATACAGCATCACATCTACGGTATAGTTGTATCGTAGGAAAACTGTACTTTTTCAACTATAGAGACCGATCGCCGGGACCTTCGAGTGGCGAGACAACCCTGCCCCCATCGAGTTACCTGCTGATTGACCACGCCGTCGACGCCACCAAGCCATCTCATTCTCTGGCGATGAAGGCGTCTGGGCCGGCATGCCGCGAACGCTGCCTCTGCTTTGGGTGAGCCACCGCCGTGCACTCTGAAGCAGCTCTGCGTCGTACATATAAACGGCTTTGTATAATCACTATTTCTCTTTATATGAATAAAGTTTTCAAGCCTAAGATAGCTGTTTAGCATAAACTTTGAGGCTTTGTAACTCACAACTGCCCTTTGAGCCTTTGTATCTCAGCAACTCATACTCGGTCCTTGTTAACAACAATGAAAAGCGTTTCGACGATATACATGTAAACGTCGAGCTTAAGCTGGGGCAGGCTTATCAGGAGGCGATCGAGTCTCCGTGGGCGCCCGGGACGGTCCAACGTCCCGCAATGCTCCGAGAGTGCTCCGCGGTTTATGAGTAACTGCAGATCTTCAGCATTCTGGACAGAGACAACTGGATTCTTCAATTCGTTCGTTAACTGCGATTTCAAAGAATTCAAAGGCGACTGGTGGCATAGGGACTGCTACTGCATCAACGCGAACGGCCTGTACTTCTCTACGCCTGCGGCTTTGCACCAGTCCAGCTATTAAGCTTCTTTCACGAAAATTTATGTACAAATACGTACGCATCTATGTAAAAATGCTTACGTGAAACTCCACGACACTATAAGCATTCTTGAATAGCTATTTAAAATTTATACAAGTTTCCTAACTGACTTACTTAAATTTGAGCTTAAAATGCAACTTGTATTTCAATCGTTAGTAGTAGCGTTTGGGCTCTTTTATTTTTTGGAAAATAGTTTCAGTATTCGTTTAAAAACTCGATGGCAGTCTTTTTGGCATTTGATTAAAAAAGATGGCGTGAAGCGTTTAATTAATTAACTAACTAACTAACTAACTAACTAACTAACTAACTAACTAACTAACTAACTAACTAACTAACTAACTAACTAACTAACTAACTAACTAACTAACTAACTAACTAACTAACTAACTAACTAACTAACTAACTAACTAACTAACTAACTAACTGACTAACTAACTAACTAACTAACTAACTAACTAACTAACTAACTAACTAACTAACTAACTAACTAACTAACTAACTAACTAACTAACTAACTAACTAACTAACTAACTAACTAACTAACTAACTAACTAACTAACTGACTAACTAACTAACTAACTAACTAACTAACTAACTAACTAACTGACTAACTAACTAACTAACTAACTAACTAACTAACTAACTAACTAACTAACTAACTGACTAGCTTTTATCATCCATAAGGAACATGGGATCTGGTAAGGTAATATAATGCGCCAAAAGTTTGATAACCCTCATAACTAAAGTGACCCCCTAAATCAGTATTTTTCTAGATTTGCGGTTAGTTTGGCATTCAATCTTACGGTTGCACTTCAAAATAACTGTTCGCATTTACCATATTTATAGTGCAAGTCTCGTATAGAACATATCTGAAGCATACCTACGCAAGTGAATTTAATATACGGTACGAGGCTCGTAACTGGCGCAGAAAAAGCATTCTAGAAAAAGCTACCGCTTCCCCTTCTAGAGGCTCATCCATCAGCCCGAGGAGGCCGACAGACTGCAGTCCGCGAGAGCTTTTATATTTAAAACTGCATTGGTGGCTACGGAGAAATGAAGGTTGGGTGTATTCTCCTGGCAAGACAGTTTTATTAGCTAGTACAACTATTTATCTGGAATAGCTCTATATGGTTTAGATAGCCCAGTCGACCTTGTACTGAACCGTGTCCAGCAGTCGGTCCCCACGCGCGGCTTAGAGGTTAAAAATAGCTACAACGTTAGCTGGCTAGCGTAGCTCTTAATGGATTTCTACAGCCGGCTCATTTGTGTAGCTGATGCACCGTTGTTTAGGTCGTATTTCAATCCGTTTATTTGCTTCCTATTCACGCAGCTCAGCGTATGTGTGTAGCTGCATAGTCAGTGCATGCAGTGAGTGGATACAGAGAGTGGACTATGAGAGACTAGCAGGCAAGCAACCGAGTCTATTGAGAATGAATTTAGGCGCCAAAAGCGTAGCCAGTTGAGCTGGATGTTTGATTCTAGCATCTTATATTCAATTACTTTTTTAAATTACTTTGTATTGTTCACATGTGCGTCTAAAAGTGGCAGTAGCTAGAGAAGAAGAAGTAAAAAAGACGCCCCACGATTGTTTATTAACGATAGTTTAACCACGGTGGTTTTATCCACGATGTCTCATCCACGATGTCTTATCCACGATGTCTTATCCCGATGTCTTATCCACGATGTCTTATCCCGATGTCTTATCCACGATGTCTTATCCACGATGTCTTATCCACGATGTCTTATCCCCGATGTCTTATCAACGATGTCTTATCCACGATGTCTTATCCACGATGTCTTATCCACGATGTCTTATCCACGATGTCTTATCCACAATGTCTTATCCACGATGTCTTATCCACGATGTCTTATCCACGATGGCTTATCCACGATGTCTTATCCACGATGTCTTATCCTCGATGGCTTATCCACGATGTCTCATCCACGATGTTTTATCTACGATGTCTTATTCACGATGTCTTATCCACGATGTCTTATCCACAATGTCTTATCCACGATGTCTTATCTACGATGTCATATCCGCGATGGCTTATCCCCGATGTCTTATCCACGATGTCTCATCCACGATGTCTTATCCACGATGTCTTATCCACGATGTCTTATCTCCGATGGCTTATCCCCGATGTATTATCCACGATGGCGCCTCTCATACTTGTACTGGAGCTCCTTGCTGGCGGCTCCCCACCCAATAAAATATCCTTTCTGAGCCCCCTGACAGTTGCAATTTTATAGGAAGAATCTTAAGGCTTAGAATACAGCTAAAAATCGTGTCTTCAATTTTCATAGTGAAACAAAAACGTCGATTAAAACAAAGCTTGGGATTTCTCACGCAAGCAATTTAATCGTTTGCTTTTCTAATAGCCGTAAAAACGGATTTTTATTGACTGGGGGTATTGATCAGAGACTCAAGAATTTAATATTGATAAGAGAGACCCGAGAGCCCTATATTTATTAACGTTCAGTGAAAGCCATGGATTAGCGTAGAGGGTTGCTTTACAGTTTTTTCAAGCAAATTAAAAAGCAAGTCAGAGCAAATGGAGAATCAGTTTATATTACCCTGGCGTCGAGAGAGAGAGAGAGTATCAGTTATTGAAACCAGCATTTAAAGTCAAGGACTTTGCACCGACTTAATAATGTCTTTCACCTTCTCCGGTGTTGGATCTTGCTGTCTCATTCCGATTTTAAAAACCCTGTTGCTATGGTAACCAATCGGCTTGTCGATGTTCTCCTTAGCGTTGCTAGAGATGCGCAGCGCTTTAAAGTCCGGCCGCCTGTTGAACTGGTACACCGCGTAGGCGCAGAGCATCGCGGCAGCGGCACTCAAGGCGGTCAGTAGCGGGTAACTGTCCGGCGACTTGGCCACTTTGAACACAAATTTGAATAACGTCGGATTAGGCTGAATTCTGCCGATCCGATGCGAGGACAGTTTGCTGTTGTTGGTCATGCTTTGTATTGTTGCTACTATATAGTATGGATTTTGTAATCAATATTGAGACAATCGAATCCTAAGAAAAAAGATGCTGAAAAATTGATTTAACACTTTAGAGTGAAAGTACTCTATAAACTACCAGACTGAATCGCGTACTCTAAGCAATAGTCTATGGCGTCTGAGTCACCCTGACAACACGTCAAGACATCTTGTTTCAATTTGATGAACAGAATTACTGGAGCCACAAACTTATGGTTGGATGGTTGTCCTTAGGTCGAAGGTCGGTACGCGGTTATCGCGTGTACATACCTAACAATGAGAGAGAGTCAATGCTGCTGTACAACAACCTTGTGTGAGTGCGTCGTGCAAGTGATGAGCAAATGAATCATTTGCAAAGTTGTACCAACCAAGCATTGGACCGTAGTAGACATAAATACGAGCGTAACAGATTTCATCAGACAAACATGGTTCAACATGTGAAAAGGAGGGGTGTCGCCACCGGGGGACCAGGTGGGAGACCCAGTAGAAGCTACTGGGGGACATGCCAATGCTTTGTCCCCCCCCCACCCCCACCTTACGACCCGTTATGGAAATCAATAATTTTGCATCAGGGCGACAAGTTAACCATATAGAGCTTGCGGCGCCAAAATGAGTGCCTGCGGTGCTAAAATGAGTGCCTGCGGCTCCAAAATGAGTGCCTGCGGCGCTAAAATGAGTGCCTACGGCGCTAAAATGAGTGCCTGCGGTGCTAAAATGAGTGCCTGCGGCGCTAAAATGAGTGCCTGCGGCTCCAAAATGAGTGCCTGCGGCTCCAAAATGAGTGCCTGCGGCTCCAAAATGAGTGCCTGCGGCTCCAAAATGAGTGCCTGCGGCTCCAAAATGAGTGCCTGCGGCTCCAAAATGAGTGCCTGCGGCTCCAAAATGAGTGCCTGCGGCTCCAAAATGAGTGCCTGCGGCTCCAAAATGAGTGCCTGCGGCTCCAAAATGAGTGCCTGCGGCTCCAAAATGAGTGCCTGCGGCTCCAAAATGAGTGCCTGTGGCGCCAAAATGAGTGCCTACGGCGCCTAAATGAGTGCCTGCGGCGCTAAAATGGGTGCCTGCGGCGCTAAAATGAGTGCCTGCGGCGCTAAAATGAGCGCTGACAACATCGATTCTGAATATAATGTACTCATGTAGAATTCTTGGCTAAAAAAGTAATTATAAAGTAAAAACCAGACAGCATTCTAACAAAAATTCTTTACTATTATTAAGACAACACAATCCAAGCTTTATTGACTATTCGGTAAATAAGTAGTATTAATGATGTAATAGTGAGCAATATTCACTGTTATCCTTGTAAAAACACAGTGCGTCAAATGGTACGTACATGTAACTACCTTGCAATATATTGCATAGGCTAGAGGTTTCATGACCTTTCCCTGCTCAAACAAGTAGCTAAACGCGGTGCAAGAAAATCAAATTGTATTTTACGCTCAAAAAACGAAAACCTTCAGAAACAGAATCGATTGATTCAGAAGTTAATTTTTTTTAAATTTGCTTAGCAAAATTCTGAAAGAAAACTAAAGCAGAAAGGGCAAGTAGCATCAGATGTACTTTAAGTAACTCTTCAGAGCAACGAAAACAGAAATAGCATAGCTATAATAATTATTAGACAACGAAAAAAACGATTTTAAATCTTGAAACTTTTCTAATGACTATTCGACATCTGGATAATAGTTGTAGTTGCTAACACGAATACACAGTAAAACAACGCAGTAAGGTATATGCGAGGTCACTATTAAATTGTTGATTTTTTGTTTAAACCTTCCTTTCACGATGACCGCACCGACTTGATAATATCGTTCACTTCCTTTGGCGTTTCATTGGTCTTCTTGCCAATCCACATCAGCCGGTTGCTATGGTAACTCAACGGCTTATCGATGCCATCCTTGGCGTTGCTAGACACTCTCAGAGCTTTGAAATCTGGTCTCGTATAGAACTGATATGTAATGAAGCCAGTGAGCATAGTGGCTGCCGTGCTCAGAGCCGCTAGCAGAGGGAAGCTGTCCGGCGAGCGGACAATGCGGCCGATGACCTGCAAAAATGACGGGTTCACTGGCATGTGACGACCTTTGGCCATTATTTGGTATAGTTTTACAGACGTTAAAAACCTTTCAAGGATCCGTGTGACCAGCTGCCTTTCTCGGGAGGCAATTTATGGCCGGCGGCGCGTCAGTAATAAAAAATACGGTAATATGCGTACGCGTACGATTGTACACTCTCTCCGGGCCAATTAGAGGCGACCGAGGAGCTGCCGGACGGGAGTGGAGGGTGCGCAGCTGCAGACTGGGGAGAGAGCCTCGTTTTACAGAGAGATGAGAAGTCACGCATTTTTGGCAATAACTGCTGGCTAAGTTCCCTTGCATCTGACTCCTCTCAACTCGATCTATCTATCTATCTATTTATCTATCTATCTATCTATCTATCTATCTATCTATCTATCTATCTATCTGTCTGTCTATCTATCTATCTATCTATCTATCTATCTATCTATCTATCTATCTATCTATCTATCTATCTATCTATCTATCTATCTATCTATCTATCTATCTATCTATCTATCTATCTATCTATCTATCTATCTATCTATCTATCTATCTATCTATCTATCTATCTATCTATCTATCTATCTATCTATCTATCTATCTATCTATCTATCTATCTATCTATCTATCTATCTATCTATCTATCATCTATCTATCTATCTATCTATCTATCTATCTATCTATCTATCTATCATCTATCTATCTATCTATCTATCTATCTATTTATCTATCTATCTATCTATCTATCTATCTATCTATCTATCTATCTATCTATCTATCTATCTATTTTGTAGTTAATGGAAATTAAAAAAGAACTGCGCAAATGGCTAAAAAATTATTGTATGTACTCAGAAATTGTGCTGTGCATAAAATTTAAGAGATTTTTTATGATTTAAGTATAAATAATTTTGTATGCCAGCATGCAGACGGCAGGAACCACTCATTATGCCGTTACAGAGCATGCCGTTCCCTGAGTCACCCTATCGCAGCCCGTAATGTATATTACTGCATGATTCCCCCCACTTTACTTCAGCCTGCAGAACGTGCTCAGAAAGGTTTTCGGCGGTATAGTTTATCACCCCAGCATCTCGGGCTATAGCCCCATGGTGAGAGGACTCCCCAGACTGCTTTCTATTCAACTAATTCCTTGAAACGAAAACCTCATTTCCTCGCCCCTATGGAGCCGGTTATAAGCCTTCGGCCTCTCTTCCCCCTCGCCTCGAGACAGCCGAGCTTGCTCCCTTCATCCCCTCTTGTCTACCCCACTCTCTCTCTCCTTCCCTGTTCCCTTGGCAAGCCCTCAGCTTACTTGCACAAGGAGACTTTCTAGCCAGGGACTCTTACAGACGTCTGGAATAGAAGAATAGGAATTGGTTGTTTTTATGACGTTTAGCTGCGCGGGGGCGTTGACAGTCCAGGTAGTTCATAGAGGTCCTTGATTTAATGCGCCTCCCAATCAAGGATCCCTCTCTTCTAAGCTTCCTCTCTATCCTTGTGTACATTGTTTGCACATTGCTCAGCACATTTGTACATTATATAAAATCGTAGCTATTATAATTCTAATGCAAGTACAGTCGGGTCCTTTGAAGGTACGCTGCAATGTCAGTCGGCGTATTTTTGTAAACTAACTAGCTAGCTGACTAAGCTAGACTTACCTTGTAGCCTTTCTCTCTCACCAGACTTTTTATTTAGTAATTTAGACACTAAAAAACTGCATTAAGTTACATTCCTACGCTGCATTCAACTGTACCAAAGCAGATAAGATGAAAAAAGTTTATTAACGTTCTCTCTATAGTTATGTACCAGCTGTGTAATGTCTAACTGTTTGCCTTTTGCCACTTATGCACCGCTATAATTGATAAGGGTGTTTAGAACGTATTTAGTTGGAATTTTTTCACTTATGGCTAAGCGGATATGCTAAAAAATCTCATTATATATGCTTGTGTAGTTTTAAGCATGCAGCAGGACACTTAAACAGTATCTTTGAAATTTCAGAGAAATGTAGACTATTGCTGGCGCCCCTGGTGCTAAAGCCCCTTGTGCTAAAGCCCCTGTTGCTAAAGCCTCTGGTGCTAAAACCCCTGGTGCTAAAACCCCTGGTGCTAAAACCCCTGTTGCTAAAGCCTCTGGTGCTAAAACCCCTGGTGCTAAAACCCCTGGTGCTAAAGTCCCTGGTGTTAAAACCCTGGTGCTAAATCCCCTGGTGCTGGCGCCCCTGTGCTAAAGCAAGACAAGAAATAAATCCATAATGCTTTCAACTTCTGTATCTATCACTTATCAGTTTTAAAATAGCCAGACGGTAACATTAAAATGAAAATTTTGTTGCTATTTTTGTTGCTAAAAAATCTCTGCACTTTGCTGACATAGCTATGACCTTGCAGTGATCTTTGACATTACCCAAGTAAATGCATGTATGTTTTGCACTGTTGCCATATTATTGCCTCTATTTGCAAATAATACTACCTATGTAAGGATACAAGTAGTATGAATGGGTTTTTAAGTTTAATTTTTCAACTAACCTGGGTTCTTTTGTCTATAGTCTGAGTTTGGATGTAATGCTAAAAATAAAACCCACGATGTCTAATATGGAATTCACGTCTCCCAATGTGGAATCCACGACCCTAAATGTGGAATCCATAACATCAAATACGGAATTAAATGGCTAGCCTCATTCTCCTAACTACATAATATGCAACCAAACTATAACAGTAAATAAATAACTCCAAAGACGTCTTTAAATATCGAGAATGCTCAAGAATGAGCTTGAGACTGAAAAGGCAACTAAAAAGTTTTGGCGCCTTAAAGCAGCGACACTCCGAGCCATGACAATTAGGTCAATAAAACAACCCGATGCCAGAAAGAGGGTTTGGCAGCAGCAAAATTTGTTTATATAATTAAGAAAACGCCTTTTCTCTGGCGTTGATTTCTAGTGCAGCATTCCGACGTCCGCGGACGCACCGATCGTTGATGGACGTCATTGGTGAATGGGCATTTTTACGTTACGCCGACGGATGAAGACGTTATAGCGTCGGTCAACGGTGTAATATCAAACATTCGACGTCGGGTCCGGTTGGCAGACGTCGGAATGTTGTACGGTTTTATCGGAACTAACAAGCAAGAACAATGTTCTGGGCCCGCGCATCAGTTCATGTTGAGAAAGAGCTCAACGTTACTGCTGGATCTCTGTATTCTGCTGCTGCTACCTTTTTTGTTAGCAGGTGAAGATTGCAACAAGATTTCGTGAACAGTCTGCAACAGACTGACCTCTTGTGGTTGACTGCGCCCCGATTGACTTTTCTGAGCACTGTCCCCGTCTTGAGCAACTAGGAAACCATTGAGACTCATTTGAAATGGTCTGCCTCGCGTGTCGGTTAGCAGTCCTAAACGAACTAGCAGTGGTTGCAGCGCTGTGCAAAGGTAACTCTTTGGACTGACTTGAAGGCGAAACAGGTGTGTGTTGCTGCAGTATCCTTGATTGGAGCTGCTTCCACCTGCAGCCGATGATCTCTTGGTCGATTTTCCAGATGATTTTGTCTGCACGATAAAAAATCGAATTGTTTTCTGGTTAAAACAATTGATAAATTGATTATACGATTTTTCGTGTTAAATCTAGTAACTATCCACTTAATTATCCAATTATCGCGTCAAGCCAGCCTTCAAAAACCATTCTAGAAAACGTAAATTTCTCCTTGATATTAAGTGAATAAAGATACAACTATTCTTGAATAAATAACGAAAACTTTGCTAGAGTTTAAACAAAACAAGGTTTTTTGTTTCCTCAAAAAATTGAAGGCTCGGGTTGTCTAACAATTAAGCCTAAAAGTATAACAATTTTTTTCTCTCCATAACCTTATCACAGGACTATGAAAAGGGAAAAAAAACTTCGTAAAAACGAACTTAAGTTAATAAAACTTTCTAAAAGATATATATTTTTTTATTAATTTGTCCGTATTTCATGCTTTACCCACCTTGACTGCTCCACCTTTGCCCTTAGTAGCGCTTAGTTGACCAACACCAAATTGGTCCGCTGTTGCAGGCTCTCTTTTAGGAATTCGAACGTTCAAATCGACCCAAAATTTATCCATCTCGTCCTTTTGCAGTGCGATATTTCTCTGTACAATTTCTTGAAGACGCTGATTGAGCTGCTTCAAACGGTCTGGATCGGTCAGGCTGGAGGTCTGCGGTTGAGTCAGCTGCTTCAGCCGGGACAGACGGTTGCGGAACTCGGTCAGGAACCGTTGGCGAGTTTCTGGACTGCAGACTGCAATGAAAATGGAATCAGGATTGTGTCTGGATTGTGTCTGTCTAAACAGTGGATTGTCCCCGTCTAAACAGCGAGGTTGTGTCCATCTTAACAGCGAGATTGTGTCCATCTTAATAGTGAGATTGTGTCCATCTTAACAGCGAGATTGTGTCCATCTTAACAGTGAGATTGTGTCCATCTTAACAGCGAGATTGTGTCCATCTTAACAGTGAGATTGTGTCCATCTTAACAGCGAGATTGTGTCCATCTTAACAGTGAGATTGTGTCCATCTTAACAGCGAGATTGTGTCCATCTTAACAGTGAGATTGTGTCCATCTTAACAGTGAGATTGTGTCCATCTTAACAGCGAGATTGTGTCCATCTTAACAGTGAGATTGTGTCCATCTTAACAGCGAGATTGTGTCCATCTTAACAGTGAGATTGTGTCCATCTTAACAGTGGATTTTGCCTGTCTTATCAGTGGATTGTTGTGTCCGTCTAAAAATGGATTGTGTCCGCGTACATATATGTGAATTGTTTGTTTTTCTTATTACTGGTTGGCTCTACAACAGTTCACTTGAAACAGTTTCCAAAAAGTTTCAATTATTAGTTTTTTAAATTAGACACATACCATTGTCTTCATTGTCACTTTCGCCACTTCCAACGCTACTGCCGCAGTCTCCTTGGTTGATACTCGAAACATCTAATTGACGGCTAGAGGAGACTTTGTCCGTTGTATCCTTGCTGAAGAGGCTCCTTAGCCGACTGCCTGATATTGCAGGGCAGGCTTCTGAAGTTTGCCTGTCTGATTCGCTGTATTGAAAAATTAAAAAAGCGTTTTAATTTAATGCTCAAGTCTGCACTGCGCTTAGTTTTTTTCAGACTTTTTCTCCGCTGTCTCTCCTGTCACTCCACTGCGCTTCTGTCACTCCACTGTCTCTCCTGTCACTCCACTGTCACTTCTGTCACTCCACTGTCTCTCCTGTTACTCCACTGTCTCTTCTGTCACTCCACTGTCTCTCCTGTTACTCCACTGTCACTTCTGTCACTCCACTGTCTCTCCTGTTACTCCACTGTCACTTCTGTCACTCCACTGTCTCTCCTGTCACTCCACTGTCTCTCCTGTTACTCCACTGTCTCTTCTGTCACTCCACTGTCTCTCCTGTTACTCCACTGTCACTTCTGTCACTCCACTGTCTCTCCTGTTACTCCACTGTCACTTCTGTCACTCCACTGTCTCTCCTGTTACTCCACTGTCACTTCTGTCACTCCACTGTCTCTCCTGTCACTCCACTGTCTCTCCTGTTACTCCACTGTCTCTTCTGTCACTCCACTGTCTCTCCTGTCACTCCACTGTCACTTCTGTCACTCCACTGTCTCTCCTGTTACTCCACTGTCTCTTCTGTCACTCCACTGTCTCTCCTGTTACTCCACTGTCACTTCTGTCACTCCACTGTCTCTCCTGTTACTCCACTGTCACTTCTGTCACTCCACTGTCTCTCCTGTCACTCCACTGTCTCTCCTGTTACTCCACTGTCTCTTCTGTCACTCCACTGTCTCTCCTGTTACTCCACTGTCACTTCTGTCACTCCACTGTCTCTCCTGTTACTCCACTGTCACTTCTGTCACTCCACTGTCTCTCCTGTTACTCCACTGTCACTTCTGTCACTCCACTGTCTCTCCTGTCACTCCACTGTCTCTCCTGTTACTCCACTGTCTCTTCTGTCACTCCACTGTCTCTCCTGTTACTCCACTGTCACTTCTGTCACTCCACTGTCTCTCCTGTTACTCCACTGTCACTTCTGTCACTCCACTGTCTCTCCTGTCACTCCACTGTCGCTTCTGTCACTCCACTGTCTCTCCTGTCACTCCACTGTCTCTCCTGTCACTCCACTGTCTCTCCTGTTACTCCACTGTCTCTTCTGTCACTCCACTGTCTCTCCTGTTACTCCACTGTCACTTCTGTCACTCCACTGTCTCTCCTGTCACTCCACTGTCTCTCCTGTCACTCCACTGTCACTTCTGTCACTCCACTGTCTCTCCTGTCACTCCACTGTCTCTCCTGTCACTCCACTGTCTCTCCTGTCACTCCACTATCACTTCTGTCACTCCACTGTCTCTCCTGTCACTCCACTATCACTTCTGTCACTCCACTGTCTCTACTGTCATTCAACTGTCTCTCCTGTCACTCCACTGTCTCTCCTGTCACTCCACTGTCTCTCCTGTCACTCCACTGTCTCTCCTGTCACTCCACTATCACTTCTGTCACTCCACTGTCTCTCCTGTCACTCCACTATCACTTCTGTCACTCCACAGTCTCTCCTGTCACTCCACTATCACTTCTGTCACTCCACTGTCTCTACTGTCATTCAACTGTCTCTCCTGTCACTCCACTGTCTCTCCTGTCACTCCACTGTCTCTCCTGTCACTCCACTGTCTCTCCTGTCATTCCACTGTCTCTCCTGTCACTCCACAGTCTCTTGTGTCACCCCGAAGTCTCACCTGTTCCACATATCATCAAACATAGAACTGTCGGTGCCATCTGACGAGCTGCTGTTGCTGGCTGCACAATGTCTATTTTTGAACTGCAACCGCATTTTTTATAAACGATGATTAGCCTTCACCTGACAGACAAAGCTTGCCGCAGTTGTTTGTACCAATTTCCAGTATTGCATTAATTCAGTACTATTAGTTCTCTCTAGAATATCGATTAAGAAAATCAGTCTATCAATTGTCTATGGCCAGAAAGTCCTCATTAAATCAAACGTGAGTCACAAATTTACATGTAATATAGTATTTTTATTTTTGATAATTATTACAAATTATATAGTACAGTGCAGTAAAAAATAGAACTTTTTCATTTTGGGGAATTGCCTCTTATGATGCAAGAGGACGCAATTGAGGAGTGTATTTTAACTGCATGAATAAATTCATGGGCATAATGCGGCTCAAGCGGCAACGGATAAATCACAGGGAGCCTCTTCACGGCAATCGGTTCTAGAACCAGAATAAATTCGAGTTCTAGAACCAGAACCAGTGTGAAATGAGGAGCTTCGAACCCATTTTATGTTTGACAGTCTTTACAATTTAATTTCGTCGTTCTTTGACTTTGTTTCCTCTTGGATATGACAAAAAAGGAATAATTATATAACAATAATAAAGAATTGACGATTTCAAATATATTTTACTGTTAAAGTGTAAACATGACGGTTCGAGAAAATTTCTCGAACCATATTCTAGAACCAGAACCATGTTCCGGAACTGATTCTGTTTTTTGAACCATCGATATGAAGAGCGTCGAACCGGTTCGGAACCAGTTCCGTTTTTTGAACCGGCGATTTTGTACAGGATATACTGGCTTTCTTGCGAAATGCAACTCTTATGAGGAATTTATAACGGCTTGTGAAACACAGGAGTATAGAGACTCAAGTACGACGAGTCAACTTTTGCAATGTCACAAAGACTTCAGCCCGCAGTAGCATATTTGCGAGTAGCCTCTCGGGCGAGTCGTACGAACTCTCTATAGTTGGTTTTGTACTGCCGGCCGATGTCTCCCACTAGTGGATCGTCCGGATTCGGTTCGGACAGCAGCGAAGTCAACGACAGCAGCACCTTGCTGATGGTGAGGGCCGGCGACCACTGCTTCTGCAGAATGTCCAAGCAGATCAAACCCCTACTATTGATGTTCGGATGATAGATTTGAGTCAGGAATTGCAGTTTCGGTGGTTTGAAAGGATAATCGCTGGGAAACTGGATGCGCAAATCGAATTGACCGTTCTCGTACGGAGTACCGGCAGGTCCCACAATGACACCGCGCCACGTCAGCAGGTCCTCGTCAATCGGTCCAGCCGCGACATTTGGCAACGGTTCCGACTGCATGGTGCGCAGCTCGCGAAAAATTCTGTTTCTTGCGGACATGCTGGCACAGTTGCAGATGAACTTGCTTGTTCCAATGCCAGTTAGCTGGTAGTTCGCTCTGAAACTGAAGTTATGAGTGTATAATTCTGTAATATTTATACCCTCACTACCGCCGCAAAATCTACACTGATCTAATGTGAAAGATCTACGTGCGTTTAAGCTAAAAAACAGTTTGGTTTGTACGCGTAACTGGGTGCAATTTCTGAAATTCTATTTTTAGAACTTAGGTGATGACATCAAAGCTCTGACATTCTGTTCTTGTGACGCCCTTCTAGCTATTTTTAGAACCTCAATTTTGCAACCTTCTATTCGGTGCGTGAGAAAAAACCTGATGTTATTCCGTCATAGCTAAATTAATTCGCATGCAATCTTGTAAACTGTTGTTTGACAAAACCCAATAATAACCATAATATTATATTTGTATCCACAAATTCGAAACAAGTGAGATACAAATTTCGAATACAATTTTTGGGCCAGTTACTAGGCACGTTTTCTGTCATCACTACAGGGAACTTTTTGGTTTAACAACAGAGAAGCCGCCGTTTTGAGGGCTGAAATTTGAAAAAAACAGATTCAACTTGAGACTGCAATTCTTCTGGCTAGCTGGATGTGCATACCTGTAAATTGATCAAAAAATGACATTTCGCTGTCCTCAATTTTTTGGGGAACACTGGTTTAAAATAATTATCACTGAGCTATGAGACTGAATTAAAGGACCATCAAATCATGGCGCTGAGGAATGAGGACCATTGTTTCATGGAGCTGAGAACCATTGGGTCATGGAGCTGAGAACCATTGGGTCATGTGGCTGAGGACCATTGGGTCATGGAGCTGAGAACCATTGGGTCATGTGGCTGAGGACCATTGGGTCATGTGGCTGAGGACCATTGGGTCATGGGGCTGAGGACCATTGGGATGTGGCTGAGGACCATTGGGTCATGGGGCTGAGGACCATTGGGTCATGAGGCTGAGGACCATTGGGATGTGGCTGAGGACCATTGGGTCATGGGGCTGAGGACCATTGGGTCATGTGGCTGAGGACCATTGGGTCATGAGGCTGAGGACCATTGGGTCATGTGGCTGAGGACCATTGGGTCATGTGGCTGAGGACCATTGGGTCATGTGGCTGAGGACCATTGGGATGTGGCTGAGGACCATTGGGTCATGGGGCTGAGGACCATTGGGTCATGAGGCTGAGGACCATTGGGTCATGTGGCTGAGGACCATTGGGTCATGAGGCTGAGGACCATTGGGTCATGTGGCTGAGGACCATTGGGTCATGTGGCTGAGGACCATTGGGTCATGAGACTGAAGACATGAGAGTGGGTGATGAGGCTGAGGACCATTGGGTGATAAGGCTGAGGACCATTGGGTCATGTGGCTGAGGACCATTGGGTCATGTGGCTGAGGACCATTGGGTCATGAGACTGAAGACATGAGAGTGGGTGATGAGGCTGAGGACCATTGGGTCATGTGGCTGAGGATCATTGGGTCATGTGGCTGACGACCATTGGGTCATGGGGCTGAGGATCATTGGGTCATGGGGCTGAGGACCATTGGGTCATGGGGCTGAGGACCATTGGGTCATGGGGCTGAGGATCATTGGGTCATGGGGCTGAGGATCATTGGGTCATGGGGCTGAGGACCATTGGGTCATGGGGCTGAGGACCATTGGGATGTGGCTGAGGACCATTGGGTCATGGGGCTGAGAACCATTGGGTCATGTGGCTGAGGACCATTGGGATGTGGCTGAGGACCATTGGGTCATGAGACTGAAGACATGAGAGTGGGTGATGAGGCTGAGGACCATTGGGTCATGAGACTGAAGACATGAGAGTGGGTGATGAGGCTGAGGACCATTGGGTGATGAGGCTGAGGACCATTGGGTCATGTGGCTGAGGACCATTGGGTCATGTGGCTGAGGACCATTGGGTCATGAGACTGAAGACATGAGAGTGGGTGATGAGGCTGAGGACCATTGGGTGATGAGGCTGAGGATCATTGGGTCATGTGGCTGAGGACCATTGGGTCATGGGGCTGAGGATCATTGGGTCATGAGGCTGAGGACCATTGGGTCATGGGGCTGAGGACCATTGGGTCATGGGGCTGAGGATCATTGGGTCATGGGGCTGAGGATCATTGGGTCATGGGGCTGAGGACCATTGGGTCATGGGGCTGAGGACCATTGGGTCATGGGGCTGAGGACCATTGGGTCATGTGGCTGAGGACCATTGGGATGTGGCTGAGGACCATTGGGTCATGGGGCTGAGGACCATTGGGTCATGGGGCTGAGGACCATTGGGTCATGGGGCTGAGGACCATTGGGTCATGGGGCTGAGGACCATTGGGTCATGCGGCTGAGGACCATTGGGTCATGGGGCTGAGGACCATTGGGTCATGGGGCTGAGGATCATTGGGTCATGAGACTGAAGACATGAGAGTGGGTGATGAGGCTGAGGATCATTGGGTGATGAGGCTGAGGACCATTGGGTAATGAGGCTGAGGACCATTGGGTCATGGGGCTGAGGATCATTGGGTCATGGGGCTGAGGACCATTGGGTAATGAGGCTGAGGACCATTGGGTCATGGGGCTGAGGATCATTGGGTCATGGGGCTGAGGATCATTGGGTCATGGGGCTGAGGACCATTGGGTCATGGGGCTGAGGATCATTGGGTCATGGGGCTGAGGACCATTGGGTCATGGGGCTGAGGACCATTGGGTCATGAGGCTGAGGACCATTGGGTCATGAGGCTGAGGACCATTGGGTCATGGGGCTGAGGATCATTGGGTCATGAGGCTGAGGACCATTGGGTCATGGGGCTGAGGACCATTGGGTCATGGGGCTGAGGATCATTGGGTCATGAGGCTGAGGATCATTGGGTCATGGGGTTGAGGATCATTAGGTTATGGGGCTGAGGACCAATTGGGTTACGGGGCTGAGGACCATTGGGTGATGAAGCTGAGGACACAGCTCTGAAAAATCGACTACATGTATGTTCAGACAATGCAATTTTTTATTGGTAGCTCGTGGATTAAAAATCTGTGCACCTTTTTACAATTTTAACAGGGCCGCATGAGAGCGCTTTTGCCATTTAATATTGCTGCATAAGTATTCCTAGCTAGATATTTTTATCCGACTTAAATGTACTTGGCCATGGACACTCGAATGTCTTTGCAGGGAATCCCCAGGTTTATAAATAACTTCGAAGTACACAACGGCCAGCACTGCAAGTTAAGCAGAGTTGGTTGTGGTTAGTTATGCGGCCACGAGGTCACACATTAAAAACCAAATAACAAAGAAATCATTTTCTTCGATAATTAATATAGGCGACAATTTCTTGGCAAACACCGAACTTCTGCACAAACTATATAATATTATAATTATAACGATTTAATAATACAATTCCGTAAGATTAAATTAACAATATACGTGATTGACGGATTTTTCTTTTGTCAAAATAATAAAACAAACCATAAAGTACTGCTGTATTTACCGCAGTAGAAACATGACAAACACATACAGGATATGCTAAAAAGTAGAGACATTCAAATATTTGATTCTATAAACTTGTTATAAACAATCAGTTCTTGTAGACTGAAAAATTGGTAATTAAACAACAAAAATGGCATATTTAATGTAATAAATAAAACATTTTTTGTCATTGGGCAAGTTTGATATGGATTCCTATTGGGGATTTTAAGGGAGTTTTTTCTTAATTCAATTCCAAGAAAAAAACAGATTTTAGTGAAAAAGCTCAATAATAATTATGCGACCCTTGCAAATGGCATTATAACAATTATAACAATAAAAGCGTATATTTTTACTTGCAGTAGCTTTTAACGAATTTGGAACAAAAATTATAATCACAAAACACAATAGATCGTATTAAAGCATTGTAAATTAGAACTTTTCTGAGAATTTTGTGTACATCGAAAAACATCGACATCGACTGTCTCTCGATGTACTTATTGACATTTTAGACACTATCACCAGGCGAAAAAATATTAGCAATTTGATGACTGTCAAAAATGAGTAAAACGCTAAAAAGTTTATTAAGTCTGTTTAATAATGTTTGTGCCATTGTTTACTTAAGTAGAAAGATAATATTGGAGCTCGAGAAGTGCATAGGTTTGTTTGCGTTACTCCGCTAATCATAGCGCACTTTAAAAAAGAAACAGTAGGAGAAAACTGAGATCAGTTTATTCAAATCAATATAAATTCAATAATACAACAAATCACAGCAAATCTGTACGCGAACTGTTGCACAATTATGTGGTTTGATTATAACAAAAAATATCTAGTATACTGGGGTACATACTACAGTAGTATAACATAAGCTGAGGCTGCTATTTCTAGAATTGCATGCATGCAGGAAGAGGCGAAGCGCAAATACTATGTTTTTAAGAACGCATTTGAAAGCAGACATGCGGCTTGCTCAACGGCACGGAAAGTGGTTATTAATTAAAAAAAATAAGTCAAATTGATTGACATTTGATAAGGAGACAAAAGCTTTGCAGGAAATGTACAAATACAATGACTCCAGTCTAAGAGGAGTGTATTTATAAGCGATACATAAGACACAAGCACATGAATTTATGCAGAATGAAACAAAACACCGATTATTGCAAAATTTGTTTAACAGCTTTAGATCGACCCCAACCCCAGCCGCAAACTAGTAGTATAAATTTAGTTCAAAATTCTTGTAGAAAGCGCCATGGACTAAATAAGGAAGTCATCATCATCTATCAGAAGACTAAAGATTTGGGGCAAAAAGTAAATAGCTCGAGTAACAACCCTGGAGGCGGAGGGAGGTTAGCCTAATAGGGCCAATCAGTGGAAGCTAGCCTACTACTAGCTAGACGTACATTTTCTAGCAATGTACACATAGACCCCCTGTGGGGCAATTAAAATTGTTCCGCTCTATTTTAGCATCAATCGCGAGTGGGCCAATTAGTGTGGGTTGGGGGGGGGGGGTAAGAATTTATCAAGAGAGGACTCGCAAAAACCCCGGCTTCCTGTTCATTGGCTGCTATTTTTAGCTCACTTGCCATAATATCGACCGTATAATATTATTATGGCCTAGAGGTTAGAAAACTATATCAACCTTGCCCGGAGAGCGGAGGCAATTTACATTCAGACGGATGTACATTAAATAAATCCCGTGAATCAACTATATTAAAAAATCTGGGGGAAGGGAAGGCAGAACAAAGAAAAGTATTAAGAGAAGAAGACCAGAGAGAGGGCTAAGGGCACATTTAACAGTTAAACGGATTAGCTGTAATAGTATCTTTATAGAGATTTAGTATATTTAGATTATTTTTATTCTTATTTTCTATGAAAACAGCGCCTGCAATAAACAGCCATTTTGGCAATTAAATGAAAGGCAATTTACAATGTTACAAACGCACTAAATAACACAAAGCTCAAGTTTATGCAGTTTTTAATTACGATAAGCCCCTAATTTAGTTTCGCACAGTTCACTCGATGCCATTAGTAAAGTACTGAAACGAATCGTACAGTCTCGTGCTAATCGAGTGCAAAGACGCTTCAACCATTGATTCTAGTAGGCGTTGCAATTGCAATTCGGTGCAGCCTAAATGGAAGCGTTCGCGCAATGCGGCCAGAGTAGAGGCTGGGCCTTTGGCGAAGCAAGGCAAATCGCTGCCCTCCGATGTAATATCGACCAATGTTAGAATTTTATCGAAGTGCTTCCTAGCGGCCAGCATACCGCGCAGTAGTAGTACGCGAAAATACTTGTACATATCGGCGTCGTGCCCGCCCATCACTTCAACGTATTCGTTAGTGAGCTTGAAATGGCTCGACTCGAAGCCGAGATTGCGACCGGGACTAGAACTGAGCATGAAGCCGAAATCAATGTGGATAACGTGGCCTCGGTTATCTAGGAGAATATTGCCGTTGTGCCTGCGGGAAATCGATTAATTAACCGTTTTGTACTATCGGGCGTAAATAGGGGTGTGGTGTTTATTGGCGCTGCGGTTTTTGGGGCAGTTGCCATGGTATTAATAGATTTGGTTGCTAGGGCCATTGATAAGTGATTTCCAGGGCCTTTACTCGTATACGTGGTTGCTAGGGCAGTTTATAAGCAGTTGCTAAGGTATTTAGCAGTGGTTTCCAGGGCCTTTATACCTGGTTGCTAAGGAAACATAGAAGTGGTTGCTAGGATTATTAATCAGTCGATGCTAGGGCTGCTAAGGGACGGTTGCTAAGGCTGCGTACGTTGATTCAATTATTGAATGAGTTTAAGGATCGGTTCAAATTAATCCCAATAATTATTGGCGTCTGACGGCTCTAATAAGGTAAGCAATGAAAGCCAAACACAAAAGCAACACACAAACCTGTCTTTAACCTGCAGCAGATAGCAAACAATGCAGTAGGCGGCGGTGCTTTCAACAAAATTTCGTTGAGCCTCTAAAAAGGCTTCGCTATTTGGCGGCCCGAATTCCTGCTCGAAATGAGTCAGCAAAGTTGGAGAAGAAGATAGCTGCTTTTGCTGCTGCTGCTGCGACTGTTGTTGCTGTTGCTGCTGCTGTTGCTGCTGCTGCGGCTGCTGACGCTGCGCCCGAAGCATTCGACGAATCTGATGGAGCGAATTGGCGTCAGCTACGGGCTCGATGAGGCCGGCTCGGTCCCCGGCAACTGTGACGCTGAGCGGGCAGAGCCACAACGGGACTCGTTCGGCCTCCCAGATCCAGCTGAGCAGCCGGAGCACCTGCGGAAATTAGCGATGGGTTTACTCAGTTCATTGGATTATCCTGAGGGGATCCGGGATGCGATGGTGGATGCTGAAGGGATCTGAGCATCGCATCACCTCAGAATGGCGGATTCTGAGGAATCTGAAATGTAGTGGCGGATCCTGAGGGAATCTGGAATGTGTTGGCAGATCCTGAGGGGATCTGGGATGTGTTGGCAAATCCTGAGGGGGATCTGGGATGTGTTGGCAGATCCTGAGGGGATCTGGGATGTGTTGGCGGATCCTGAGGGGATCTGGGATGTGGTGGCGGATCCTGAGGGGATCTGGGATGTGTTGGCAGATCCTGAGGGGATCTGGGATGTGTTGACAGATCCTGAGGGGATCTCGGATGTGTTGGCAGATCCTGAGGGGATCTCGGATGTGTTGGCAGATCCTGAGGGGATCTGGGATGTGTTGGCAGATCCTGAGGGGATCTGGGATGTGTTTGCGGATACTGAGGGGATCTGAGATGTAGTGGCGGATCCTGAGGGGATCTGAGATGTAGTGGCGGATCCTGAGGGGATCTGGGATGTAGTGGCAGATCCTGAGGGGATCTGAGATGTAGTGGCAGATCCTGAGGGGATCTGAGATGTAGTGGCGGATCCTGAGGGGATCTAGGATGTGTTGGCGGATCCTGAGGGGATCTGGGATGTGTTGGCAGATCCTGAGGGGATCTAGGATGTGTTGGCGGATCCCGAGGGGATCTGGGATGTGTTGGCAGATCCTGAGGGGATCTAGGATGTGTTGGCGGATCCCGAGGGGATCTGGGATGTGTTGGCAGATCCTGAGGGGATCTGGGATGTGTTGGCGGATCCTGAGGGGATCTGAGATGTAGTGGCGGATCCTGAGGGGATCTGAGATGTAGTGGCGGATCCTGAGGGGATCTGGGATGTAGTGGCAGATCCTGAGGGGATCTGAGATGTAGTGGCAGATCCTGAGGGGATCTGAGATGTAGTGGCGGATCCTGAGGGGATCTAGGATGTGTTGGCGGATCCTGAGGGGATCTGGGATGTGTTGGCAGATCCTGAGGGGATCTAGGATGTGTTGGCGGATCCCGAGGGGATCTGGGATGTGTTGGCAGATCCTGAGGGGATCTAGGATGTGTTGGCGGATCCCGAGGGGATCTGGGATGTGTTGGCAGATCCTGAGGGGATCTGGGATGTGTTGGCGGATCCTGAGGGGATCTGGGATGTGGCTCAGCAACTGAGGATCTGTAAGGATGTGAAAGAAGCAGATACGAATGCTCCCTTCGCACCTGATGCGCCAGCAGCTCCTGTCGCAGGTCGTCGTCGCACTTGACGATGGCGGCCCGCAGTTCCCAGCTGGCCAGATGGCCGAACGGAGACGACTCTCTGACGCGTCGGCGTTTTTCGCTGAACGGCTCGCGCAGCACGCTGAGCGACGGATCGTCCCGATCGCACATCTGGAAGCTGCGCAGGCTGCCGCTCTCGGGTGATGACTGAGCGTTGGCAGCGTTGGCGGCAGCGGCGGCCCAGTGCGTCATGCCGGTTGACAGGCGTCTGCGAACGTCAGCCGGACTGAACAACAGCGAAGAACCGTCGTCGGTTTCGGCAGCGGCGTCGGCAGCAACGTGCCCGTTGCTAATAGCGCCAACATCGTCGACATCGTTTGAAAGGCCGTTGGAATCAGTCACGACCGCGGTGCTGGTGCCGGTGGTTAACAGCTGACGACCGTCAGCGGTCAGGGTCTGCGCGCGGGGTGGGCGGGGTAAAGTAAGTAGTGCAAGTAGGGCATGGCAGTAGTGCATATAGGGCATGGCAGTAGTGTAAGTAGGATATGGCAGTAGTGCATATAGGGCATGGCAGTAGTGCAAGTAGGGCATGGCAGTAGTGCAAGTAGGGCATGGCAGTAGTGTATGTAGGACATGGCAGTAGTGTATGTAGGGCATGGCAGTAGTGCATATAGGACATGGCAGTAGTGCATATAGGACATGGTAGTAGTGTAAGTAGGATATGGCAGTAGTGCATATAGGGCATGGCAGTAGTGCATATAGGACATGGCAGTAGTGTAAGTAGGATATGGCAGTAGTGCGTATAGGGCATGGCAGTAGTGCATATAGGGCATGGCAGTAGTGCATATAGGGCATGGCAGTAGTGCATATAGGGCATGGCAGTAGTGCATATAGGGCATGGCAGTAGTGCATATAGGGCATGGCAGTAGTGTATGTAGGACATGGCAGTAGTGTATGTAGGGCATGGCAGTAGTGCATATAGGACATGGCAGTAGTGCATATAGGACATGGCAGTAGTGTAAGTAGGACATGGCAGTAGTGCATATAGGGCATGGCAGTAGTGCATATAGGGCATGGCAGTAGTTCAAGTAGGACATGGCAGTAGTTCAAGTAGGACATGGCAGTGTCCTATACTAGCCTAGCCAAAGCATTCAGTAGCCATACCCTGTCTGCGGCGGGCACAGCGCAGGATTCGTCTTCGCCGCTGAGGCAGCTGCTGCCCCCGTCGACAGAGTCAACAGCGATGGGCTCCTCGGAGCAGCAGCCGCTACTGCTGCACATGTCGGCATTGTTGATGGCCTGTGGTTGTTGTTGCGGCTGCTGTTGCTGCTGTTGCTGCTGAATCAGCTCCTCTTGACTGCGCCAAGTAGACGAACTGCTAGGCAGGAGTAAAGTTCGTCCAACAGGGATGTCGGCAGCCATTGGATCGTCTCGGGACACTGTTTCAACGTAGATCAAGTAGGGAGCTTTGTCTTTGCTATTGAGCACAGCGGATGCGGTGTGCGGTATTCGAACGATGCAGTGATCGGCTCGGCCAACCGGCAGCCAAACTCGAGCTGGCAAATTGAAATTTAATAGCGCCAATTCGCCGTGCAAATGGCTGGTACGCGCCTCGCGCGACGGATACTGCCGGAGTCGGCGGCTTAGTCGCATTAGAGATTTAACAAACTCCAGCTGAGGCAGCAGGCGGGCCGAGCCGCAGCTGCAGCTCACGCTCAGGTTGGCAGCGGCCTGGCACTGGCAGCCGCTGGCAAAGGCGCGGCCGCTATTCAAATTGCCGGCCGTTGTTCGACAGCGCCGGATCCGGTCCGACCAGCCATCGAATTGGAGAGCATCGCTGGCGCAGCGCTTGTGCGTTTGGTGAGGCTGGTGACCGGCGGCCGCGTGCTCGCGTTGGTTCAGGGACCTGCAGGTTTTTTTATAAATAAATTATTGCTCTATCATGCTGTTGAAAACAAGTCAAATCATTTTAGTGAAATCAGGCACAACCAGCTTGGCTGAAGCCGAAAATCAAACACCCACCCCACTCCGTCTAGCTGATAACAGCCGCCCCACTGCGCTAAGTTGATAATATGAAACCCACCCCACTCCGTCTAGCTGATAACAGCCGCCCTACTGCGCTAAGTTGATAATATGAAACCCACCCCACTCCGTCTAGCTGATAACAGCCGCCCCACTGCGCTAAGTTGATAATATGAAACCCACCCCACTCCGTCTAGCTGATAACAGCCGCCCACAGCGCTAAGTTGATAATATGACAGCGACCCCACCCTGTCTAGCTGATAACAGCCGCCCCACTGCGCTAAGTTGATAATATGAAACCCACCCCACTCCGTCTAGCTGATAACAGCCGCCCACAGCGCTAAGTTGATAATATGACAGCGACCCCACCCTGTCTAGCTGATAACAGCCACCCCACTGTGCCCAGTTGATATGACAGCGACCCCACTCCGCTAACTTTATAAAATGACACGCACCTTTCCCCATCAGTTTCAACAAGGTGCACAGGCGGCTCCGGACCCAACTGTTCGCTAACAATACAATCGCGCAGGTGCAAAGCGTGACACCGTCGTTTCTGACGCTGCCTAGCGCCATGGGCATCCAATAGCCAAGCCAGCCGGCAGCTAAACTCCGCCGAACGAGAGCAGCGACTCTCCAAGTACGGTCTAAGCGCAGATGATATCTCTGCGCCGCAATTAGCGTACATATTAACTAATTGGGGCAGGTAGAAATCCGCCTGCTCGGGCTCGAATTCGGCCAAGCGAGACACAACTAGGCGACGAATTTCGTCGCTTTTAGCATAGTAAAGCCAGTGAATGGCCAGGTGAATGTCTAAAACATCTGAGCTGAGCAGTCGAAGCAAGCTAGCGTCAGGCGGAGGCGGTAGCGGCTGCTGCTGCTGTGTTGGAAGTGCTGTTTGGGTCGTCTCTGCTTCCGCCATGATGAAGTGCTTCAAAATAACCAAAGCTGCTTGTTGGGCGCTCCGTTGCTTTTTTCTAGCGCCCCGCAAGGCCCCCAAAAAGGGCTTGGCCTACTAACAGCAACTGCTGCTGTTAGCCTGAAATTTTAGTGTAACACAACTGATTTAGAACAGTAGTTAAGAACTAGGACGTCATCCAAGCAACAGGTACTTGCATCCACACTTTCTCTGCTCGAATGCTCTTTCGTTATTCTGTCTCGCTGCCCCCCTTGAATCTGCCTCTCTGCCCCTTAAATCTGTCTCGCTGTCCCCCTTGAATCTGCCTCTCTGCCTCCTTGAATCTGCCTCTCTGCCCCTTAAATCTGCCTCTCTGCCCCCCTTGAATCTGCCTCTCTGCCTCTTAAATCTGCCTCGCTGTCCCCCCTTAAATCTGCCTCTCTGCCCCCCTTGAATCTGCCTCTCTGCCCCCCTTGAATCTGCCTCTCTGCCCCCCTTGAATCTGTCTCGCTGCCCCTCTTGAATCTGCCTCTCTGCCCCCCTTGAATCTGCCTCTCTGCCCCCCTTGAATCTGTCTCGCTGCCCCTCTTGAATCTGCCTCGCTGCCCCCTCGAATCTGCCTCGCTGTCCCCCCTTAAATCTGCCTCTCTGCCCCCCTTGAATCTGCCTCTCTGCCCCCCTTGAATCTGCCTCGCTGCCCCCTCGAATCTGCCTCGCTGTCCCCCCTTAAATCTGCCTCTCTGCCCCCCCTTGAATCTGCCTCTCTGCCCCCTTGAATCTGCCTCGCTGTCCCCCCTTAAATCTGCCTCTCTTCCCCCCTTGAATCTGCCTCTCTGCCCCCTTGAATCTGCCTCTCTGCCTCTTAAATCTGTCTCGCTGCCCCCCTTGAATCTGCCACTCTGCCCCCCCCTTGAATCTGCCTCTCTGCCCCCCTTGAATCTGCCTCTCTGCCCCCTTGAATCTGTCTCGCTGCCCCTCTTGAATCTGCCTCTCTGCCCCCCCTTGAATCTGCCTCGCTGTCCCCCCTTAAATCTGCCTCTCTGCTTCCTTGAGTCTGCCTCTCTACCCCTTTGAATCTATGTCTCTGTTTCCCTATAGAATCTGGCCTGTCAGTCCTGAATTAATAGAAAGAACCAGGAGTGCAAATCAAGCTCTTGTCAAACCGGAAATACTAAATCAATACGTTTTTATTCAAAAATTTTCATTTTAAAAAATTGCTTAAAAAATTACTGACTCGACTATTATGCCAAAGAATAAAAATATGGAAGCTATGATAGGTAATATCTTATACCAGATTTTTTGTTACCAATAAATATACCAATAAATTGTGAAGTAGAACACAATTAAAATTAGTGCCATAAAAACCTAAAAAATAAAAATTCGAATGTAGCAATAGACATCACAGAAATTGTTTGATCAAAAAAGAAAAAATCACATCAAATAACAAGATTGACCAATGCAATGAATTGCATAGCATTAAAATCACTTATTGGCCCGGACAATAGAAATAGCTTTAGCACCTTGTTGGCTAATGGCAAAAAAAGAAATAAATCAAGCAATAAAGTCAGTAGCAAAATCAGTCAAAAAAACAACGATTTCGTAGGCCGATCTGTGGTGCCTTTCACAAAAAAATAAAATTCCATAGATGGGGGCTTCGGAGCGAGTGTGAACTGGAAAACAGGGTTAGTGTTAGTGTTAGTGAAACGTGTGTACATTAGGGGTAAGGGGATGAGGGCTGGTCCTGAGCGAGTGTACATTAGGAGTAAGGGGGTGAGGGCTGGTCCTGAGCGAGTGTACATTAGGGGTAAGGGGATGAGGGCTGGTCCTGAGCGAGTGTACATTAGGAGTAAGGGGGTGAGGGCTGGTCCTGAGCGAGTGTACATTAGGGGTAAGGGGATGAGGGCTGGTCCTGAGCGAGTGTACATTAGGAGTAAGGGGGTGAGGGCTGGTCCTGAGCGAGTGTACATTAGGGGTAAGGGGATGAGGGCTGGTCCTGAGCGAGAGTACATTAGGAGTAAGGGGTGAGGGCTGGTCCTGAGCGAGAGTACATTAGGGGTAAGGGGATGAGGGCTGGTCCTGAGCGAGAGTACATTAGGAGTAAGGGGTGAGGGCTGGTCCTGAGCGAGTGTACATTAGGAGTAAGGGGTGAGGGCTGGTCCTGAGCGAGAGTACATTAGGAGTAAGGGGTGAGGGCTGGTCCTGAGCGAGTGTACATTAGGGGTAAAGGGGTGAGGGCTGGTCCAAATCGAATGCACCTTATATAGGGGTGAGAAAAAATTATTTAGGAGTGCCTTTATCAATACAAAAATGTCGCTGAAGGCCTCATTCAATCTTTGGCAATTGTATCGTAAAAAAATGTTTTGTCCTGAGCAGATGAAACAAAACTGATCAAATATGAAAAATTTCCGATGCAAAAAATTGAGACGCATGTTCCGTGACAATCCTACTAAAATCAAATGAAGTCATAAAATCACACTTGACGCATGTCAATGGCAGTCTGAATCAGCAATTTGAAACTGGGCATAAAGCTTCGCATCTCAACGAAACTGCCGCACTGCACGGCAGAGTTCAGACAGGCCAGCGCGTCTGGCAGATTGTCGCGTTCCAGATTGGTGAGAATCGAACCCAGGCCATCTAGCACCGGCTGCGAGACCTGCAGAGGTCAGTTAAGTGTGACTAGGGATTAGGGAAGTAACAGCGACTGAGTGGGGGGAGTGACAGTGATTGAGTTGGTGGATTGACAGTGACAGTGACTGAGTGAGGGGGGTGGCAGTGACTGAGTAAGGGGGAGTGACAGTGACTGAGTAAGGGGGAGTGACAGTGACTGAGTGAGGGGGAGGCAGTGACTGAGTAAGGGGGAGTGACAGTGACTGCGTGAGGGGGTGGCAGTGAATGAGTAAGGGGGAGTGACAGTGACTGAGTGAGGGGGGTGGCAGTGACTGAGTGAGGGGGGTGGCAGTGAATGAGTAAGGGGGAGTGACAGTGACTGATTTGGGAATGACAGTGATGGAGTAGGAGGAAAGTGACTGAGTGACACACTGACAGTGTAACCGTGAATAATGCCAGTGACAGGTGGTAGGCAAACACTCACGCTACTATTGGCCAGCAACTTGGCCAGCGCCGTCGCTCGCTTCTCGGCGTCGTTCATCTTGGCAATCAAGTGACGCCATTTAACAGCACTGCCGCCCGGAGGAGTCATACGAAGCAGATTTTCAGCTTGATTGCGACAATCTCTAGACAGGTTAATTAGCGCAGCAGGGAGCCTAAAAGACGGCTCATTGGCTACAGGACCTGTAGTATTTGCAGGTTTATTTGTCGATTCTAACGGCTTAGAAGAAACCTGCTTAGCACTTGTTGATGAGGCTGGTGGGGGAGTCTGTGCGGCAACGGCAGCGGACCAGGCAGTCGGATTGTAGAACTGGGATTGAACCTGGTCTCTGCCGCCGGCGCTGGCGTCTGGAGACTGGGTTAGGGGGGGGGGGAATTCTTCTTTTGCAGCTACTAGCCACTGCAGCGAGGTATTGATAAAAGGGTATTTCTGCAAAGTATAAGGGTAATTCTCAGGAGTTTCCCTCGCCGTAGGTGTATTCCGCTTGAGACGATGAGAGGTATTCCAGCTGATTAGGGGGTATTCCAACTAATTAGGGGGTATTCCAGCTGATTAGGGGGTATTCCAGCTGATTAGGGGGTATTCCAACTGATTAGGGGTATTCCAACTGATTAGGGGGTATACAGCTGATTAGGGGGTATTCCAGCTGATTAGGGGGTATTCCAACTGATTAAGGGGTATTACAGCTGATTAGGGGTATTCCAACTGATTAGGGAGTATTCCTATTAGGGGGTATTCCTGCTGATTAGGCGATATTCCAAATGACGAGGGGGTATTACAGCCGATGAGAGGATATTCCAGCTGAGACGAGTGGGGAATTTCTTATCCTATTAATACATCAAATAATAAAAGTTTAAAGTTTAGTTAATAAACTTACAGTTGGTCCAAGTTTTCCACGAAAAAGCGACATGCTTTCTGTCGACAATGTCGTCTGAGAATTTGTCGGCGGCGGCTTAGGAGGCAGAGCCTGAGTCGCAGCAGTTGGCAGGTGAGCCAGCGGATTATAGCACTGCGCACTAGGCGATAAACTACTCATGTGAGTAGTACGATACGCTAATGAAAAATTTGCGGCCGAAAATTGTTGTTGAGACGTGTCGAAACTTTCGGCAGTGATCAGTTGAGTCGGCGAAGCGGCGAGGCTCGCTGTCGACATGGCCAGCGGGAGTTCGCTGGGTGCGGCTGACTTTAGAAATGGGAAAGAAAAATAGCTTCTCAGAGACTTCTGTCGCGATGCAGGCTCGGAGTAGGTGGCTACAGTGTGCTGCAGTGGTTGACGAGGTGGTGGTGCATAGCCAGAACCTGGTTGACTTGGTGGTGGTGGTGCATAGCCAGAACCTGGTTGACTTGGCGGTGGTGGTGGTGGTGTATAGCCAGAACCCGGTTGACTTGGCGGTGGTGGTGGTGCATAGCCAGAACCCGGTTGACTTGGCGGTGGTGGTGGTGCATAGCCAGAACCTGGTTGACTTGGCGGTGGTGGTGGTGGTGTATAGCCAGAACCCGGTTGACTTGGTGGTGGTGGTGGTGCATAGCCAGAACCCGGTTGACTTGGCGGTGGTGGTGGTGCATAGCCAGAACCCGGTTGACTTGGCGGTGGTGGTGGTGGTGCATAGCCAGAACCTGGTTGACTTGGCGGTGGTGGTGGTGGTGTATAGCCAGTACCTGGATGACTTGGCGGTGGTGGTGGTGGTGCATAGCCAGAACCTGGTTGACTTGGCGGTGGTGGTGGTGGTGTATAGCCAGTACCTGGTTGACTTGGCGGTGGTGGTGGTGGTGTATAGCCAGTACCTGGTTGACTTGGCGGTGGTGGTGCATAGACAGAACCTGGTTGACTTGGCGCTGGTGGTGCATAGACAGAACCTGGTTGACTTGGCGCTGGTGGTGCATAGACAGAACCTGTTTGAGTCCGCGGCGGTGGTGGTGGTGCATAGACAGAACCTGGTTGACTTGGCGGTGGTGGTGCATAGCCAGAACCTGGTTGACTTGGTGGTGGTGGTGCATAGCCAGAACCTGGTTGACTTGGCGCTGGTGGTGCATAGACAGAACCTGTTTGAGTCCGCGGCGGTGGTGGTGGTGCATAGACAGAACCTGGTTGACTTGGCGGTGGTGGTGCATAGCCAGAACCTGGTTGACTTGGTGGTGGTGGTGCATAGCCAGAACCTGGTTGACTTGGCGCTGGTGGTGCATAGCCAGAACCTGGTTGACTTGGCGGTGGTGGTGCATAGCCAGAACCTGGTTGACTCGGCGGCGGTGGTGGTGCATAGCCAGAACCTGGTTGACTTGGCGGTGGTGGTGCATAGCCAGAACCTGGTTGACTTGGCGGTGGTGGTGGTGGTGTATAGCCAGAACCTGGTTGACTTGGCGCTGGTGGTGCATAGACAGAACCTGGTTGACTTGGCGGTGGTGGTGCATAGCCAGAACCTGGTTGACTCGGCGGTGGTGGTGCATAGCCAGTACCTGGTTGAGCCACTAATCTAGCTACATTAATCGCTGCTCTCTCAGCAAACGGATCCCTTAAGATGCTCGGTATTGTGGTACCGGGAGTGGCCACAACTTGCCAAAGCCGATAAGCAAACTCGTGCAACTTAACATCGGCCTCAGTAACTGAGTATGATTCCTGAGTCAATCTGTCCTCCAAATGTCTAAGGCAACAGTTTAAAGCAGCGGACAGTTCACCCAGACCCGTCAGAGACCAAGCGTACCGTTCCACAAAGGCGTCACTAATGGCAACACTACTAGCAGTAGCATTGTTAGACCCAACAGCGCGTCGAAGAATCTCACCAGCTTGCAAAGCTAATTGAATGCCAATTAATGACGAATAGGTACTATCATTGCCTACTAACAGTAGTAGACTGTGAACCAGCCAACGCCAAGAACCCGAACAAGCGTAGCAAACAGCCGCAGACCAAATAGATGCGGAATTTCTCTGCTGCTCACTATTCTCTTCATCAATCAGGCTATGACCAATAGAGTCAATTAGTGCGGCCGATTCATCATTGTTAACGACAAAGCTCAACACAACTGCCAGTCTTTGTTTCCAATCGATGCCAGCATTGCGAACATAATCGACAATATTGCCGCTAACAACTGTTCCAACTAAACTACTAATACTATCGTAGTTATTTATGGTAGATAAGACGCGAGTTCGAGTCCTGCTGAACAGCTGACTCTGGTTAGCAACTCCATCGCTGATTGAAGCTAACAGCAACGCTTCGCAATATCTTTTATTGGCTAGGCACAGGTCAACGCTGAGCTGTAATCTACCGGAGACCAGTGCTCTAACTATGAGATCATCAGTCTCATTGCCATCCAGCTGGCACTCATCGTCATCTTCTCCGTAGCCAAGCAGGCGAATAAAATCGGAACGCGGATTAGTACTAAAATTGGCTTCCAATAGTCGCCACAATAAGTTCTCAGAATTGGAATTGGAAGCGTTGCAATCCGATAGGCGTGGACTAGACTCGATTGAGCGCAACCTGTTAATCAATTATTAATGATATAATGATTTATAGCCATAGCGACTATAATGACAACCGCTCGATGACTAGGGTAAACGGACAAAGTATACGAGCTAACTATCAACGTATTCTATTACACAAATACCTCGTCATCTAATCAGTATTAAAAATTTGCCGTAGAACCTTACAGTACGGGTAAACGGCGGGAGTAATTATATAAATACATCGTCATCTAATTAGTAGTAAAACGGTCTGGCGATTTAAAGTACAGGTAAACGGCGGGAGTAACTCTCAACGTATTTTACTGCATAAATGCCTCGTCAGCTAATTAGTAGTCAGTTAACCCAACCGGTTAGAACATTAGAGTTAAACCTCACCCGCAATACGACCCCAACTCGTCGCCGGCATTAGCTAGCGCCGATTCGAATTCGGCGGCTCGTCGCGCAATCAACGAATCAACGGGGCCAATGGTTTCCGCGTTTAAAACTCCGATAGTCACGTGACCAGCCTGGCCGCCGAACGACACTAACTGTCCGCCAAAGCCGAAACTAGCACCGCAACGAGCAGATGTTAGCAACCAATTGAAAGGCCTAGCAGGATTATATTGCACTCGAATACAGCCAAGAGGCTGGCGAACCTCGGCAAAGGGATCTTCGGCTGCAGACGGAGTCCTCAAGCGCTTTAACTGACCTTCATTTATACCGTCGTAGTCTTTATCGTCGAGATCAACAATGCCGAAACCGCCTCCGAGAATATTGTAGATGCCAAACTGGAAAGGCAACATAAACTATGTTGTAAAAGACATGGTCCGTGGAGCAGCCATGTCTATGGCTCTAAGGGGTCTGTGGAGCAGCCATGTCTATGGCTCAAAGGGACCTGTGGAGTAGCCATGTCTATGGCTCAAAGGGGGTCTGTAGAAGAACCATGTCTATGGCCCAAAGGGGTGTGTGGAGTAGCCATGTCTAAAAAGGACAGTTTTAATTATTTAGAAGTAATATTCTTGTGAGAATCACTCAGAATTTGTCAAACCTTAAACACAACTATTGGTTTCAGTTCATTTGACGGTTATTGAAGATACATATTCTTCAATAAATAAGAGCAAGAGAATAAGAAAGTGCTTTAAAAAGGCCATTTCTTTATTTCCAACTGTCTAAAAATTTGAACAGAAAAAAACCTCAAAACTGTTGAGAACACATGGTTAGGCTTTTACTTCCTCTGCGGGATCAAGTTTCTAAGGAGGGAGGGGGGGGGACTGAATGGGGTAAGAATGGAAACGAGCACAATGATTAAAGACTTGAAGCTAGAATTCCCCTGTCCTCAACCCACGCACGCCTCTCCCTTATTCCCTGTATTAAACTCTCTAAAGGTTTTCTTGGAACTGCTCGTTAAATAAGCTTAGCCTAAGCTTTCAAGCGCTGCCCAGTCGAGCAATAGGTGCTGCTAAACAAAAAAGTCGTTTTTTACCCGCACAAATTCTTACAGTTCGCCTTGTTGTAAAAGTACAGTACGCGGCGAGTTTAATGGACAATCCAGAGAGCAGGAGTCTCCAAGGGTCTCTCTATACACCCACAGAGTGAGCCAGCTCAAGAGCTTAGAAGTTAAAATAGTTAAAATGGTGTTCTGCTAGGACACAAAATCTGAAAAACCCTCATCCCCCTTGCTCCCAGGATCTATCTGTTCCTTCATCACTTTACCTGACCATCGGAAGTTGAAGCTGAAAACAGACCAGGCTGGGTTGGACACCAATCGAGATTCTGGGCGGTCCGACCTTCGAATTGAGCTCGAACTAGTTGGCAAGGCTCCACAATATCAGCACCTGTTGCATCGGGAATCGAGCCAACAGCGCCACCGATCGGCTTTGGATCCCAGCACAGCAGGCCACCGCAGCTGTCGGAGCTCAACAAGCAGCTGGTGTCGAACTCGCTCCAGGCCATAGACAGGACACTGGCACCGGCGTGACCGTTAAACTCCGTCACTGGGGAGGTGGCGAAGCGCAAATCCCACAGCTGAATTTGGGAGCGCTGGTTATCGTCTGAGGCCAGGCAGAGCTGAGTTGCCATGCTGCGGGGTAGGAGTTGCCTCTGAGTCTGCCTGTCTGTCTGTCTGTCTGTCTTAGTGAGCAGCAGTCTAGACAGCGAGACCAATGCCGCCCTCTACACAAGGGCGCGCCTGATGCGGCCTTCTTACCTGCTGCGCAGGCGACAACTTAAACTGGCTAGTCATGTCATCCGAAGGTCTGCCTGCCTGTCCGTCAGTGTCTGTCAGATAGACAGAGACAGAAAACTGAAAAGACAAACAGACAGACAGACAGACAGACAGACAGACAGACAGACAGACAGACAGATAGACAGACAGACAGACAGACAGACAGACTGGCAGACAGACGCTAAAACAGACAAACTGGGAGGCGGACAAACAGGCAGACAGACAGACAGACAAACAGACAAACAGGCAGATAGACAGACAGACAGACAGACAGAAAGACAGACAGACAGACAGACAGACAGACGGACAGACGCTAAAACAGACAAACTGGGAGGCGGACAAACAGGCAGACAGACAGACAGACAAACAGACAAACAGGCAGATAGACAGACAGACAGGCAGAAAGACAGACAGACAGACAGACAGACAGATAGACAGACAGACAGACAGACAGACAGACAGACAGACTGGCAGACAGACGCTAAAACAGACAAACTGGGAGGCGGACAAACAGGCAGATAGACAGACAGACAAACAGACAAACAGGCAGATAGACAGACAGACAGACAGACAGACAGACAGACAGACAGACCGACAGACAGACAGACAGACACTAAGACACACAGACAGACAGACAGACAGGCAGACAGACACCAAGACAGTAAGCTCGTGTCTGCCTGTGTCAGTCTACCTGTCAGCCTACCTGCCACTGTACACTCGTATTTCCCCACAACAAAGCCAAAATCAGACGCTCTGTTCAAGCAAAGCCAGAACTCACCCAGGATGCCACTCCAGCAAGGTCAGCAGTTGACCAGGGGTCAAGCCGCAATCGGCCGCAGTCAGTTGCATCAGCGGCGACAAACTACCGTCACGACCCCGACGAGTATCATAAACTGCCAGCCCTGAAACTCCAGCAGCAGCTTCGGTAATTGCGCCAAAAACCTGGGCTACCTGGCGATTCCAGGAAACGCATCGAACAGCCTCAAAGCCTTCGGAGGAGCTCGGATCGACCGTCCTAACGGGTCCGGCCTGTTCGATTTAGAAGCACACTGATTCTTATCAGTTTTATTGGAATTAATGGTGATTGGGTAGAAGAGCGGGGTTTACTAAAATCGGTGATTGGGTAGAAGTGCGGGGTTTACTAAAATCGGTGATTGGGTAGAAGTGTGGGGTTTACTAAAATCGGTGATTGGGTAGAAGTGTGGGGTTCTACAAGAATCAGTGATTGGGTAGAAGTGTGGGGTTCTACAAGAATCGGTGATTGGGTAGAAGTGTGGGGTTCTACAAGAATCGGTGATTGGGTAGAAGTGTGGGGTTCTACAAGAATCGGTGATTGGGTAGAAGTGTGGGGTTTAATAAAATCGGTGATTGGGTAGAAGTGTGGGGTTCTACAAGAATCGGTGATTGGGTAGAAGTGTGGGGTTTACTAAAATCGGTGATTGGGTAGAAGTGTGGGGTTCTACAAGAATCGGTGATTGGGTAGAAGTGTGGGGTTCTACAAGAATCGGTGATTGGGTAGAAGTGTGGGGTTCTACAAGAATCGGTGATTGGGTAAATTAGGCCATTTTAAACGAAACAAACAATAAATAAAGGACATTACCTCCAAGCAATGCACATCCCAGACACATACAGCTCCTTGACTGTTAGCACTACACAGCAGATTCGACTCCAGTTTATTGGTATTTAAACAGACAACCGATCCAGTATCCTGACGCAAGCTACCATGGCCACTTTGTTGCCATAGTAACTTCAATGAAGCATCGTCCCCTAGCAACAAATTATTAACTGGACACAAAGCTAGTGTTCCATTGTTAAAGCCACAAACAATGCCTGTGTTATCAGCATGTCCAGTCCATGCTATTTGAGTCACTGTCTGACTATTAGGCACAAGCAATTGTTGACCAATTGGTTGTAAAAATTCCACAGACTGATTAGCAGAAGATTCACTATTGCCTGGTGGTTGACTATCAACTGTCAGATTGCATGACACTAGTTGAAGATATGAATTTGACCTACAAAATATAGTTTATTCATGATATGAATTAGATTATTTTATAGCTTAGAAAAGATTATTTACTGATACTAACCCATTAGTTGACACCAAATTAGCTGACGTGTCTATGGTGAAAGCAGTTGCCAACATAGGTTTGCACCATTTTTTACTAAAATCCAATTCTGTTAGACACCAGATAGCTAAGCAGTCAGACTGCTTGGCCTTCCCCACCTGCATTCTAGGGTCTGCAATAGAATATTTATACACATTGTCTTTAGAAATATTTAGAAAAAAATAGTTATTTCTTGATATTATTATTAGAATCTAGATTTAAAACTTTAGTTAATTATCAGTAAAATATATCAGTTATAATTTAAACAACCTTATGCTTCAATTTATTATAGTATTATCAAACAGTATAATTTTATGGTACTTATATATTTATCAAGTCATAAATTTGTCCTAGGCCTATATTAATTGAATTTTTTAAATTGGTATTTATACATATAGCAAGGAATTTAGGCTTACAAGTCTAATAGGCTATAAAAGATAGTAAGCACAATCTCAACTCAAAGATCCTAGGATCTTGGCAAATATATAGAAAAATATTAAATTAGAAAATTATATAAAATACCATTTTGATTGTTTTTTTCTTTATGAAAGTCTTTTCTAATATATTATTAGAAACTTGAGAAAGAGTTTCATGACTTGCCAATATATAAATAAATTTTTATGCATACTTTTCTGGCAAAAAATTATTTGTTTTATGTATTTTTCTTGGTCAAATTTCTTTGTTTTACACACTTGATGTCTAAAGTATACCTTGGTTTAGACATGTGCAACCTTTCTAATTTATACTAGAGGCCTAGCAACAATTTACTTTTTGACCAAAAGCAACTTATCTATAAAAGAAACCCTAAAACAAAAACTAACAATTTTGGATAAGGCCTATCAGCAAAAATAACTTTAATTATCTTATTAGGCTAAGGCTAAATGCCTTATCATCTTAATTAATACTATATCAATAAGCCCTATTCTTTTGGGTAGGGCATTTTTGCAACTTAAATAAACACATTATTTGAGGGGCAGTTAGGAAGGACTGCCAATTAAATAGCGACTGGCTTTTTTGACTAGTGCTAGCAAAATGATAGCAAACTTTTTTAACTGGTGCCAGCTAAAAAAGCAACCTACTTTTCTAAAAAATCCCTTTTACTAATGTGTAATAGCATGTCTTAAAAACTAGTATAGATTTATTGATATTATATTTTCAAAGAGACCAACCAATACCGCAGCATTTTAACAATATCAACAGAGATTGTTGGGCAACTCCTCGTAGTCGTAGTTAGGAAGTAAATTCTTGTAGAAACATTTGGTCTTCAATGGTATAGCAATACTTGTCCTATCTTTCCTGTCTCTCTCAACTATCTCATATCTCCCCTCTCATCTCTTCTCTCCTCTTCTCTTTTCTTTCCTTCTTCATTTGCAGTTGTACCATGGTACCTGAATACCATGCACATGGTTTCAAATTTCAAATTTCAAATTTCAAATTTTCATGCACATGGAGAAATAGGCACATGGGGCCTATTTTTATGATAAAACTTAAAACTTAAACTTAAATATGTTAATGTTAAGGCAGTACTTATCCCCATGGTACCGTAGGAATAATTTCTGTCTTATTCCAATGGTACCGTGGGAATAATTTTCTGCTTATCCGCATGGCACACTGATGAGATAGCTGCCCCATCTTCTACATATGCCGTGGGAATAATTTTCTGATTATCCGCACGGCACACTGACGAGATAGCTGCCATATCTTCTACATATATGTGCTGAATGTAGCAAATCTCATCATTGAATTTTGTATGGATGCATTTTTGTTTAGTTGGGGGTTAGGATTGTTATTGTATATTATTGATAATGTATTTTGTTGTAATTTCCGAAAGTGGCCCCAATTTAAAAAGTGCTATCGCATCAGACCGGGACGTGTTCTGTTCGCGTTAAGTGGAATAGTGACTCGGCACCTTGAAATATAAAGTCAGAATTGCGTTTGATTGACATCTCGACAAAGTGCAAGTCTTACATGTACATGAATAGTTTATAGCTTTTTGAAAGGGAATTTGAATTGAGGATACTAAGAAGCTATTGATATGGATCAACACCACGACCAGCATTTTTTGCATAAAAAGGCCATTAAATCTTTACTTCTAATAAACAAATTGTCAAGCAAAGTTATGTTGTTATACTGCACTTAAACCGTAAGTACTAAACTAAATTATTCCCACGGCATATGTAGAAGATAGGGCAGCTATCTCGTCAGTGTGCCGTGCGGATAAGCAGAAAATTATTCCTACGGCATATGTAGAAGATGGGGCAGCTATCTCGTCAGTGTGCCGTGCGGATAAGCAGAAAATTATTCCTACGGTAACGTGGGGATAAGCACTGCCTAATGTTAATGGCTAGGGGCCTAACATGACAGACGAATAATTTTGGCTTGAACCAAATATCTGGTTGGTGTAATGTCTAGTTGACAAAATACCAGTTGACAAAATGCTGGTTGACAAAATGCTGGTTGATCGTTGATGAAATGTCCTAGAACTGCTCTAGCATAAAAGGGTCCTATAAAATATTGAGGCAATAGAGCCAAAATTATATGACAATACGTCAATTTTATATTTAATGTGATGAAAATATAAATAATGTTTTTTTTATTTTTAACTAGGGGCCTAACCTTTTGTATATTGTATGATCTATATGACTATAGGCCCCTACCAATAGGCAATAGGCCAATAGGTAACAATACCTGAATTTAATACTTAGCTATATTTCTGTGCACTTGCTCCCAGCTGCATATGTGGTAGTGGTAGTTAAATTGGATCGATTAATAAGGATGCATATAAGACAAGCATACATGCACATAGGCCTAGCTAGCATATTCGAATTGACAAGTATGTGACCCAACTAACTATTGACTTTCGTTCAAGTTGATCCTTCGAAGAAAATTTTTTTAAGGTCGATATCAACTATATATAAATGTTTTTACATTGAAACAAAAACAATTGTGCAAAATATACGTAAGGTAAAAAAATATTCTTTTGCTAACTTCTGTAATGTAATTAAGTTTTGTTCTAATCACTTGCTTTTTCAGATTTTGACTGTATACCTTTCTTTGAAACACCCCGAAAACTCCTGTCAAGATACGGCCGAAATAAATGTCTGGCACCTGGTCTGGTTATATCTGGTTATAACCAGAATGTCTGGTTATAACCAGAATGTCTGGTTATATTCTGATAACAATTAAATTTATAATTATTCAATGAGTTCAAATATGCCACAAAACTTGACTTTTTTAATAGTTTGTCAAATATTACTCATTTACTCAAGGGTAGTAATATTAATAGAAACTACAATATATCTTTCGATTAATAAATATCTCAAGTTGAAAATGCAATTGATTTTTATTACGATAGAATATCCTATGCTACTATAAACGTATCTATTAGAATATATTTATCTATTGTAAAATTCTTGACATCATATAAATGTAGGCTAATTTAAAATTTATTTCTATTAAAAATAAATAGAGCTAATTTAAATCTATTAAAATTAGGCTAATTTTGAATATTGATTATCTTGAAAGTATAGGTCCAGAGTCTTAAAAATCTCTTGAAAAATTTAGAAAAATATTATATTGTCTAACCCTTAATGGTTCCATACCAATAATTGGAAACAAATATACATTAATTTAAATTTTTATTTATCTCAATTTTAAACCTATTTTAACCTTTAACATACTTAAATCACTTTGACCTCTTGTTCATTTATTTATTTTGTATGGCCTAATTTGTATATTTTACAATGGCTTACCTTATCTAACTAGTAGGCCTATATAAAATGTATTAGACTAATTGCAATATTTGTAGTAAGCAACTTTTGTTATTTATTACAAAATTAGCTAATGATTTGCCTTTTCCATTGCAACTGGGGCTTAATAAAGCTAATAAAATTATGGCTAAATCTTCAATTATCTTTCTGTTTATAAGTGTGAGATTTCTAGTAATGGCTAGGCCTAAGTCCTTGCTATTTCTTATAAGGCTTTTTTCTAGAAATGTTGCAATTATCTAATGTATCCTATATATAGACTTAACTGCTACATAGCCAGCCTTTAGCATATCCTATTCTAGGCCATGCTATGTTATATTTATATACATAGGACCATCAACTTAATAATGATAAAATTTTACTATTAAAACTATTTTAAAGAATATATAATATTGTTTTCATTAAAAACTATTCCTTAATTACATTTTAATACTAGAGAGAAAAGAATAAAAATTTTAATGTGATAATTATGAACTAGAGTAATCTTAATCCATATACTAAAATAGTTTTTTGGTAGGAAGGCATATGCTAAAATTACTTTTTTGAGTAGTATACTTGCTAATATATGTAACATATAAATTCTATGCAAACAAAAGGCACACTGAAGTCTATTGCCAAGCCAAGTGCATATTGGAATTTTCAATGAAAATGACTAGGCCCCTCTATCCTCTAGACTTATTAATTATTATGCATAACACATGCATATGTTGGTTGGTTATTTGTTTATTAATAAATTATTAAAAGTTCATTTTGAAATGTAACAAAGACTTATTACTAAATAGTATCTGCCTCTGTAAAACATTAGGGAATTGTAAGATTAGGTAACTATCCTAAGACTATATGCCATTGCTAGAGAAAATCAGAGAACCAATCATACCAATTGTAGCTATTTCTCCACTTTCTGGCTACAGAAGGTGACCAATCACTAGACCACAGTGGTGATGACAGCCACTCACAGTTCTCAGGTCTCTCACTTCGACGCTCCCAGTCACTTCAGCCATCTAGTGCAACTGCTGACATTGTGACCAATGAGGCGAGAACATTGTTGGAGATTTTTTTAACACGAAGCTTCAGTGTCAATTTGGCTGAGCACTTGTCTGCAGTTAGTGAGAAACCATCGTTTATCAAGTAAGTTGATGACATTTGTTGTCATCGTTGATCTCAAAATGACCCGCTGTTTACTGTCTACCAGGATTTACTAACTCTCAACTCGGATTTCCCACTGTCTACCTGGGATTTCCCAACTCTCAACTCGGATTTCCCACTGTCTAACTGGGATTTCCCCATTCTCAGCTCGGATTTCCCACTGTCTATCTGGGATTTCCCCATTCTCAGCTCGGATTTCCCACTGTCTATCTGGGATTTCCCCATTCTCAGCTCGGATTTCCCACTGTCCACCTGGGATTTCCCAACTCTCAGTTCGGATTTCCCACTGTCCACCTGGGATTTCCCAACTCTCAGCTCGGATTTCCCACTGTCTATCTGGGATTTCCCCATTCTCAGCTCGGATTTCCCACTGTTTATCTGGGATTTCCCCATTCTCAGCTCGGATTTCCCACTGTCTATCTGGGATTTCCCCATTCTCACCTCAGATTTCCCAAATCTCCGCTCGGATTTCCCTTGTCTACGTGAGATTTCCCGATTCTCACCTCAGATTTCCCTTCCCTCCCAACCTGGAATCCCCTCAGGCTGCTAGAACTGCAAGATACCGGCGACGGTTACAGCGATGTCGACGGCGAACTGACGGGTTCCGTAGAAGACGAAGGCGTTGCGGGTAGCGCGAGCCGCCCCGTGGCTTACTCTGATCCCGGTGATAGGCCGATGTTTCCCAACGCCATTCACGATCCCGAAGACTCGGCTATTGTTGAAGGCAACGTTGTCGATGCAGATGAGGCCGATACTCAGCAGCAGTCAGTGAATCAACCAGCACGTCGACCGAATCGCCGACGAAGGCAACGAGTTGCTTCGACTAATGAGGAATCGAATTCGAATCTTGGTGGAGAAGGTTAGCAGTTAAAATTGGTTTCAAGCGTCTGAAAAGTTTGTCTTAAAAACTGAAAGAAACCTGCCCTTAAATTTAAGGGAAGAAGTCAAACTTCGTTGAAATTTATCTCAAAAGTTCTCAAAGTTGATGTACATTAAAAATAACTTTTAAATTCATTTAGATCGTACCTACAATTTATTCTCTTAAAATTTAATTCAATTTAAAAATCGGTCCTGTAATTTCTTA
>NIVC01001779.1:0-27500 GCA_002269645.1 Macrostomum lignano | reverse complement strand
GTCGCGAGCCGACATCGCGTGTCAACCCCCGGTCCGCTCCTCTCCCCTGCCCCTGCTCAGCTTTGCAGATCGCTTCGCTTCTTTTTCTTCTACTGCACAGAGGGGACTTGGCCGCTATAGTGTCCACTGTGACCCCTTCTCCCGGTCCGCGGCCCTGTCGTGCAGAAAAAAAGGCTAAACTATATCTCGTTCGTTTGCTCGTTTGCCTATCCGACGGTGTCTGCGTGTGCGCCCCTTGTCTCTGATAGCTCCGCGTCTCTTGTCGTGACTGAGGGCACTTCTCTATTTTTGTGCCGCGTGGATGTCGACGTTGTCGTTCGTGACGTCTGGCAGTTTTTGAGTCGGGACGGTCGCCGCCGCCTCATCCCCTTCTGTCTCAGTCGCGTGCAAGGTTTGCACTCCTCACCCGATTCCACTCCATACCTTGTACCCAGCCCGCAACAAGTCATGGTAGACGATTGGGTCATTAAAACCATGTACGCGACTAAGCGGCGCAGGCGGCTGAGCAAGAGGTGAGTAGAGGGGTGTGTGCATACAATACGGAGTAGCTCGTATTTGAGCTATGCTTGAGTGTTGGAGTTGATGACCCAGAGAAGCATCTGTTGTATTTCTGGAAGCTAACGTGTATTATATAGAAAGTTGTGTTGTATACGACTGAGGTATTTCGATCTGCCCAGGGGGCGTGCCATGGCCGGATTTTATGGTGAGGGGACAAAGCCAAGAATTCAACATGTACTTTTAGTAAATTCCTACATTTCCGGTATTTTGGGAATCGCGTTGTCAGCACTTATTTTAGCGCCGCAGGCACTCGTTTTAACGCCGCAGGCACTCATTTAAGCGTTGCAGGCACTCATTTTGGCGCCGAAGGCACTCATTTTGGCGCCGAAGGCACTCATTTTAGCGCCGAAGGCACTCATTTTAGCGCCGCAGGCACTCATTTTGGCGCCGAAGGCACTCATTTTAGCGCCGAAGGCACTCATTTTAGCGCCGCAGGCACTCATTTTGGCGCCGAAGGCACTCATTTTGGCGCCGAAGGCACTCATTTTAGCGCCGCAGGCACTCATTTTAGCGCCGCAGGCTCTCATTTTAGCGCCGCAGGCACTCATTCTGGCGCCACAAGCACTCATTTTAGCGCCGCAGGCACTCTTTTGGCACCGCAGGCACTTATTTTGGCGCCGCAGGCACTTATTTTGGCGCCGAAGGTGCTATATTTTGGCGCTCTGAAGAAAATTATTGATTACCACAACGAGTCACAAGGTGGGAAGGGAAAAGTACGTAAGTAAGTCAAGGGGGACATGCCAATGCTTTGTCCCCTCCACCCCACCAATTTTGACCCGTTGTGATAATCAATAATTTTTCTTCAGAGCGCCAAAATGAGTGTCTGCGGTGCCAAAATGAGTGTCTGCGGTGCCAAAATAAGTGTCTGCGCCGCCAAAATGAGTGTCTGCGGTGCCAAAATGAGTGTCTGCGGTGCCAAAATGAGTGTCTGTGGTGCCCAAATAAGTGTCTGCGTCGCCAAAATGAGTGCCTGCGGCGCTAAAATGAGTGTCTGCGGCGCCAAAATGAGTTACTGCGGTGCCAAAATGAGTGCCTGCGGCGCTAAAATGAGTGCCTGCGGCGCCAAAATGAGTTCCTGCGGCGCCAAAATGATTGACTGCGGCGCCAAAATGAGTGCCTGCAGCGCCAAAATGAGCCCTGACAACACGATTCTCAAAATAATGGAATTGTATAGGAATTAAGTAATGTACATGTACCTGTTGAATTCTTGTCTTTGTCCCCCCACCATAAAATCCATGGCGACGCCCCTGATAGCAACCACATTCTCAGTTTAAATTTGACTTTGTCAATTGGACCCCTGTCGATGTCCATGTATCAGGGGATTTCAATTAATTATTGAAACTAAAACTCAATCAGCTGAGTAAAATTGGCATAATTCTGCAGACCAAACCTCATCATCAACAACAATATGCGTGGGCCCCATTGGCAAGCACGCAAAGGCATTCATTGTAAATGGGTTATTACGCAATCTCAAAGAGTTCAATTAGCCATGCAAAACCAAACCTTGGAGCTGCGAAGCTTTCACTCTAATATAGCGGCTTGAATCTATAATTTGAATCGAATCTATACTGTAGACTTGTCGATACAGATAAAAATCTGATATCAGTTTTAGTTGATCTCGTATATGGGAGGCGCAGTGGTCGGTAGCTGCTCTAATAGCGCATATAATATTAGATTGCGTGCAACAGGCATTTTTGAAGTCCGGCTTTTAAGTTCCTTCCTGTTCTGGCTCTACCGTATAATTCAGGCTTTTTTGGAGTGGTGTCTCTTAAATATGGGGTCTTCGGGACTTTAGAAGAATTGCATAGTGGAAGAGAAGCCTAACAACCTTCAAGATTCACAATCCCCAGCTTCACAATCCCAAGCTTCACAATCCCCAAGCTTCACAATCCCTAAGCTTCACAATCCCCAAGCTTCACAATCCCCAAGCTTCACAATCCCCAAGCTTCACAATCTCCAAGCTTCACAATCCCCAAGCTTCACAATCCCCAAGCTTCACAATCCCCAAGCTTCACAATCCCCAAGCTTCACAATCCCAAAGCTTCACAATCCCAAGCTTCACAATCCCGAAGCTTCACAATCCCCAAGCTTCACAATCTCCGAGCTTCACAATCCCGAAGCTTCACAATCCCAAGCTTCACAATACCCAAGCTTCACAATCCCCAAGCTTCACAATCCCCAAGCTTCACAATCTCCAAGCTTCACAATCCCCAAGCTTCACAATCCCTAAGCTTCACAATCCCGAAGCTTCACAATCCCCAAGCTTCACAATACCCAAGCTTCGCAGTCCCAAAGCTTCACAATCCCAAGCTTCACAATCCCTAAGCTTCACAATCCCCAAGCTTCACAATCCCAAGCTTCACAATCCCCAAGCTTCACAATCCCCAAGCTTCACAATCCCAAAGCTTCACAATCCCCAAACTTCACAATCTCCAAGCTTCACAATACCCAAGCTTCACAATCCCAAAGCTTCACAATCCCAAAGCTTCACAATCCCCAAGCTTCACAATACCCAAGCTTCACAATCCCCAAGCTTCACAATCCCCAAGCTTCACAATCCCCAAACTTCACAATCCCCAAGCTTCACAATCCCCAAGCTTCACAATCCCCAAGATTCACAATCCCAAAGCTTCACAATCCCCAAACTTCACAATCTCCAAGCTTCACAATACCCAAGCTTCACAATCCCAAAGCTTCACAATCCCAAAGCTTCACAATCCCCAAGCTTCACAATCCCCAAGCTTCACAATCTCCAAGCTTCACAATCCCGAAGCTTCACAATCCCGAAGCTTCACAATCCCCAAGCTTCACAGTCTCCAAGCTTCACAATCCCCAAGCTTCACAATCCCCAAGCTTCACAATCCCGAAGCTTCACAATCCCGAAGCTTCACAATCCCCAAGCTTCACAATACCCAAGCTTCGCAGTCCCAAAGCTTCACAATCCCAAGCTTCACAATCCCGAAGCTTCACAATCCCCAAGCTTCACAATCTCCGAGCTTCACAATCCCGAAGCTTCACAATCCCAAGCTTCACAATACCCAAGCTTCACAATCCCCAAGCTTCACAATCCCCAAGCTTCACAATCTCCAAGCTTCACAATCCCCAAGCTTCACAATCCCTAAGCTTCACAATCCCGAAGCTTCACAATCCCCAAGCTTCACAATACCCAAGCTTCGCAGTCCCAAAGCTTCACAATCCCAAGCTTCACAATCCCTAAGCTTCACAATCCCCAAGCTTCACAATCCCCAAGCTTCACAATCCCCAAGCTTCACAATCCCCAAGCTTCACAATCCCAAAGCTTCACAATCCCCAAACTTCACAATCTCCAAGCTTCACAATACCCAAGCTTCACAATCCCAAAGCTTCACAATCCCAAAGCTTCACAATCCCCAAGCTTCACAATACCCAAGCTTCACAATCCCCAAGCTTCACAATCCCCAAGCTTCACAATCCCCAAACTTCACAATCCCCAAGCTTCACAATCCCCAAGCTTCACAATCCCCAAGCTTCACAATCCCCAAGCTTCACAATCCCAAAGCTTCACAATCCCCAAACTTCACAATCCCCAAGCTTCACAATCCCCAAGCTTCACAATCCCCAAGCTTCACAATCCCCAAGCTTCACAATCCCAAAGCTTCACAATCCCCAAACTTCACAATCTCCAAGCTTCACAATACCCAAGCTTCACAATCCCAAGCTTCACAATCCCCAAGCTTCACAATACCCAAGCTTCACAATCCCCAAGCTTCACAAACCCAAAATTCACAATCTCCAAGCTTCACAATCCCAAAGCTTCACAATCCCCAAGCTTCACAATCCCAAAGCTTCACAATCCCCAAACTTCACAATCTCCAAGCTTCACAATCCCCAAGCTTCACAATCCCCAAGATTCACAATCCCAAAGCTTCACAATCCCCAAACTTCACAATCTCCAAGCTTCACAATACCCAAGCTTCACAATCCCAAAGCTTCACAATCCCAAAGCTTCACAATCCCGAAGCTTCACAATCCCCAAGCTTCACAATCTCCAAGCTTCACAATCCCGAAGCTTCACAATCCCGAAGCTTCACAATCCCCAAGCTTCACAGTCTCCAAGCTTCACAATCCCCAAGCTTCACAATCCCCAAGCTTCACAATCCCGAAGCTTCACAATCCCGAAGCTTCACAATCCCCAAGCTTCACAATACCCAAGCTTCGCAGTCCCAAAGCTTCACAATCCCAAGCTTCACAATCCCGAAGCTTCACAATCCCCAAGCTTCACAATCTCCGAGCTTCACAATCCCGAAGCTTCACAATCCCCAAGCTTCACAATACCCAAGCTTCGCAGTCCCAAAGCTTCACAATCCCAAGCTTCACAATCCCGAAGCTTCACAATCCCCAAGCTTCACAATCCCAAGCTTCACAATCCCGAAGCTTCACAATCCCCAAGCTTCACAATCTCCGAGCTTCACAATCCCGAAGCTTCACAATCCCAAGCTTCACAATACCCAAGCTTCACAATCCCCAAGCTTCACAATCCCCAAGCTTCACAATCTCCAAGCTTCACAATCTCCGAGCTTCACAATCCCGAAGCTTCACAATCCCAAGCTTCACAATACCCAAGCTTCACAATCCCCAAGCTTCACAATCCCCAAGCTTCACAATCTCCAAGCTTCACAATCCCCAAGCTTCACAATCCCTAAGCTTCACAATCCCGAAGCTTCACAATCCCCAAGCTTCACAATACCCAAGCTTCGCAGTCCCAAAGCTTCACAATCCCAAGCTTCACAATCCCTAAGCTTCACAATCCCCAAGCTTCACAATCCCCAAGCTTCACAATCCCCAAGCTTCACAATCCCCAAGCTTCACAATCCCAAAGCTTCACAATCCCCAAACTTCACAATCTCCAAGCTTCACAATACCCAAGCTTCACAATCCCAAAGCTTCACAATCCCAAAGCTTCACAATCCCCAAGCTTCACAATACCCAAGCTTCACAATCCCCAAGCTTCACAATCCCCAAGCTTCACAATCCCCAAACTTCACAATCCCCAAGCTTCACAATCCCCAAGCTTCACAATCCCCAAGATTCACAATCCCAAAGCTTCACAATCCCCAAACTTCACAATCTCCAAGCTTCACAATACCCAAGCTTCACAATCCCAAAGCTTCACAATCCCAAAGCTTCACAATCCCCAAGCTTCACAATCCCCAAGCTTCACAATCTCCAAGCTTCACAATCCCGAAGCTTCACAATCCCGAAGCTTCACAATCCCCAAGCTTCACAGTCTCCAAGCTTCACAATCCCCAAGCTTCACAATCCCAAGCTTCACAATCCCGAAGCTTCACAATCCCGAAGCTTCACAATCTCCAAGCTTCACAATCCCGAAGCTTCACAATCCCGAAGCTTCACAATCCCCAAGCTTCACAATACCCAAGCTTCGCAGTCCCAAAGCTTCACAATCCCAAGCTTCACAATCCCGAAGCTTCACAATCCCCAAGCTTCACAATCTCCGAGCTTCACAATCCCGAAGCTTCACAATCCCAAGCTTCACAATACCCAAGCTTCACAATCCCCAAGCTTCACAATCCCAAGCTTCACAATCTCCAAGCTTCACAATCCCCAAGCTTCACAATCCCTAAGCTTCACAATCCCGAAGCTTCACAATCCCCAAGCTTCACAATACCCAAGCTTCGCAGTCCCAAAGCTTCACAATCCCAAGCTTCACAATCCCTAAGCTTCACAATCCCCAAGCTTCACAATCCCCAAGCTTCACAATCCCCAAGCTTCACAATCCCCAAGCTTCACAATCCCAAAGCTTCACAATCCCCAAACTTCACAATCTCCAAGCTTCACAATACCCAAGCTTCACAATCCCAAAGCTTCACAATCCCAAAGCTTCACAATCCCCAAGCTTCACAATACCCAAGCTTCACAATCCCCAAGCTTCACAATCCCCAAGCTTCACAATCCCCAAGCTTCACAATCCCCAAGCTTCACAATCCCCAAGCTTCACAATCCCCAAGCTTCACAATCCCCAAGCTTCACAATCCCAAAGCTTCACAATCCCCAAACTTCACAATCCCCAAGCTTCACAATCCCCAAGCTTCACAATCCCCAAGCTTCACAATCCCCAAGCTTCACAATCCCAAAGCTTCACAATCCCCAAACTTCACAATCTCCAAGCTTCACAATACCCAAGCTTCACAATCCCAAGCTTCACAATCCCCAAGCTTCACAATACCCAAGCTTCACAATCCCCAAGCTTCACAAACCCAAAATTCACAATCTCCAAGCTTCACAATCCCAAAGCTTCACAATCCCCAAGCTTCACAATCCCAAAGCTTCACAATCCCCAAACTTCACAATCTCCAAGCTTCACAATCCCCAAGCTTCACAATCCCCAAGATTCACAATCCCAAAGCTTCACAATCCCCAAACTTCACAATCTCCAAGCTTCACAATACCCAAGCTTCACAATCCCAAAGCTTCACAATCCCAAAGCTTCACAATCCCGAAGCTTCACAATCCCCAAGCTTCACAATCTCCAAGCTTCACAATCCCGAAGCTTCACAATCCCGAAGCTTCACAATCCCCAAGCTTCACAGTCTCCAAGCTTCACAATCCCAAGCTTCACAATCCCCAAGCTTCACAATCCCGAAGCTTCACAATCCCGAAGCTTCACAATCCCCAAGCTTCACAATACCCAAGCTTCGCAGTCCCAAAGCTTCACAATCCCAAGCTTCACAATCCCGAAGCTTCACAATCCCCAAGCTTCACAATCTCCGAGCTTCACAATCCCGAAGCTTCACAATCCCCAAGCTTCACAATACCCAAGCTTCGCAGTCCCAAAGCTTCACAATCCCAAGCTTCACAATCCCGAAGCTTCACAATCCCCAAGCTTCACAATCTCCGAGCTTCACAATCCCGAAGCTTCACAATCCCAAGCTTCACAATCCCAAGCTTCACAATCCCCAAGCTTCAGAATCCCAAGCTTCACAATACCCAAGCTTCACAATCCCCAAGCTTCACAATCCCCAAGCTTCACAATCCCTAAGCTTCACAATCTCCTATCTTTACCATGAAAATAATAGCAGTAATACACATACGCAATTAACAAACATATTTGCACCAAAAGTCTTACTATTTCTCCACGTATTTCGTAGGACTCTTGACTCAATGCATATGCCTGTACGTAGGAGATCTACAACTTCAAATTCTGCATAACTAACTACGAGTATTCGAGAAACGTGATAGCCTCGATTTGCAGTATATACTTGGTCTTAGTGAGGTTGGTCCCCCCCACAGAATCTGTGATTAAAGAAAGAAGTGACTATACTGATGGGAATGCGACTGGTACAGGGGATCGGGGATCTGAGTGAGGCCTTCATGATCGGATAGTTTTTGACGAGAAAATGGTCACATTGGGTGTGAAATCCTACCCGAGCTGATGGGCTCCTATGCTTGCCGCTCCGAGTCATACAATATTTTATTGGAAAAACGATATAGATTTTCGTTGAATTTAGAATCAGGATTGAATATGCACGACTTGTACATGTGTACCATGCAGCAAATCTAGAAGCAGGAAAATGCGCCTGAGTGAGGGAGTTGGGGCAAGAGCGGGAACGAGAATAGCGACAGGGAGTGAGGTGGGTGTCCTAAGGGAAGGGAGTGAGGTGGGTGTGCCAGAGGCAAGGGACTAAGGTGGGTGTAGCCAGAGGCAAGGGGGTGAGGTGGTTGTCCTAATGGAAAGGAGTGAGGTGGGTGTGCCAGAGGCAAGGGAGTGAGGTGGGTGTGCCAGAGGCAAAGGGGTGAGGTGGGTGCACCAGAGGCAAGGGAGTGAGGTGGTTGTCCTAATGGAAAGGAGTGAGGTGGGTGTGCCAGAGGCAAGGGAGTGAGGTGGGTGTCCTAGGGCAAGGGAGTGAGGTGGGCGTCTCAGGGGCGGGATTATCATATTATTACATATTTTTATCTAAGTTTAACCGACTGACATTCTCGATTCTACAGCGGCTCAAATCGGAGATCACAGCAACAGCCGCCACCGACGGCGTCGCAGTCGACAACCACCGAAGCAGACTCGAGCGGCCCGGCTCAGGCGGGAAAATCCAATCCGTCGAAGCGACACCGGGACAGATTAAACGGAGAATTAGAGCGACTTGCTGGCATGCTGCCGCTTGATCAGGGCATAGTTAGCAAATTGGACAAACTGTCAGTTCTGCGCCTGGCTGTGTCCTATCTCAAGACCAAGATCTATTTTCAGGGTAAACATGTGCTTCAATTTATTTTCTATACAGCCTTGCAGGCGATTTTTCTAAGTAAGATTAAGGGCTGGTGGGTCGGGTGTCTATGTTCAGGGGAATGGGGTGGGTGTGTATGAATAGGGATTGGGGTGGGTGTCTATGAATAAGGAATGGGGTGGGTGTCTATGTTCAGGGAATGAGGTGGGTGTCTATGTTCAGGGAATGGGGTGGGTGTCTATCTTCTGGGATTGGGGTTGGTGTCTATGTTCAGGGAATGGGGTGGGTGTCTATGAATAGGGAATGGGGTGGGTGTCTATGTTCAGGGAATGGGGTGGGTGTCTATGTTCAGGGAATGGGGTGGGTGTCTATGTTCAGGGAATGGGGTGGGTGTCTATGTTCAGGGAATGGGGTGGGTGGCTGTGTTCAGGGAATGGGGTGGGTGTCTATGTTCAGGGAATGGGGTGGGTGTCTATGTTCAGGGAATGGGGTGGGTGTCTATGTTCAGGGAATGGGGTGGGTGTCTATGTTCAGGGAATGGGGTGGGTGTCTATGTTCAGGGAATGGGGTGGTGTCTATGTTCAGGGAAAGAGGTACCCGTGAGTGAAACATGGCTAGGTAAATTTCAGGTCTCTGGATCCTGGCATAACTTCTGACGGCAGCCAGCAAAAGAATCCATGCAACCCAGCTTTCAATCATCTTTGCCGAAAAAAATTAAACAGAGCTCACTTTCCGCTTTGCTGATGCCAGTCAAATTCTTGGAAGTTTCTTTTTTCGAGTGTCGGCGCTTAAGCAGATTCGACACAGCGCTTCTAGTTGCCACGCCCACAGGAAATTCGTGACTCCAGACTTCTCTGCTGCCGAGGGGGGGGGAGGGTGTTAGTGGGCGGAGTCGCTGAGAAGATGATGAAGAATTGAGACTGGGATGAAGGCTTGAGCACGCGAACCTGATTCAGCTGCAAATTAACACCTCTAGGAATCTAGAAAAACTTCAAAGCTGCTGACTTCACGGTTGGATCTGGTGATAAAGAGAGCTAAAAATAGGAAAACAACTAGAAGTCTACACTTCTTACTTCACAATATCACTCCACACCATATCAGTCTCTGAGTCTCTTTCCGTCTCTCCAGCATCTCTCACCCCACTCTCTCACCCCTCTCTCATCTCCTAACTCTCCCCCCTCTATCACCTTCCTCTCTCACCCCCTGTCTCATATCCCCTCTCTCAAACTCCATTCTCACGCTCTATCACCCCCTCTCTCACCTCCCTCTCTCACTTCCCCCTTTCACCTCCCCTCTCACCTCCTCTCTCAACTCCACTCTCACCTCCCTCTCTCACCTCCCTCTCTCACCTCCCTCTCTCACCTCCACTCTCACCTCCCTCTCTCACCTCCCTCTCTCAACTCCACTCTCACCTCCCTCTCTCAACTCCACTCTCACCTCCCTCTCTCACCTCCACTCTCACCTCCTCTCTCAACTCCACTCTCACCTCCCTCTCTCAACTCCACTCTCACCTCCTCTCTCAACTCCACTCTCACCTCCCTCTCTCACCTCCACTCTCACCTCCTCTCTCAACTCCACTCTCACCTCCTCTCTCAACTCCACTCTCACCTCCCTCTCTCACCTCCTCTCTCAACTCCACTCTCACCTCCCTCTCTCACCTCCCTCTCTCAACTCCACTCTCACCTCCCTCTCTCATCTCCCTCTCTCATCTCCCTCTCTCATCTCCCTCTCTCATCTCCCTCTCACCTCCCTCTCTCAACTCCACTCTCACCTCCCTCTCTCACCTCCCTCTCTCACCTCCCTCTCTCATCTCCCCCTCTCACCTCCCTCTCTCAACTCCACTCTCACCTCCCTCTCTCACCTCCCTCTCTCAACTCCACTCTCACCTCCTCTCTCAACTCCACTCTCACCTCCCTCTCTCACCTCCACTCTCACCTCCTCTCTCAACTCCACTCTCACCTCCTCTCTCAACTCCACTCTCACCTCCCTCTCTCACCTCCTCTCTCAACTCCACTCTCACCTCCCTCTCTCACCTCCCTCTCTCAACTCCACTCTCACCTCCCTCTCTCATCTCCCTCTCTCACCTCCCTCTCTCATCTCCCTCTCTCATCTCCCTCTCACCTCCCTCTCTCAACTCCACTCTCACCTCCCTCTCTCACCTCCCTCTCTCACCTCCCTCTCTCATCTCCCCCTCTCACCTCCCTCTCTCAACTCCACTCTCACCTCCCTCTCTCACCTCCCTCTCTCACCTCCCTCTCTCATCTCCCCCTCTCACCTCCCTCTCTCACCTCCCTCTCTCACCTCCCTCTCTCACCCCCTCTCTCACCTCCCCCTCTCACCTCCCTCTCTCACCACCTCTCTCATCTTCACTCTCACCTCCTTCTCTCACCTCCTTCTCTCACCTCCTTCTCTCACCTCCTTCTCTCACCTTCTTCTCTCACCTCCTTCTCTCACCTCCTTCTCTCACCTCCTTCTCTCACCCCCTCTACACTCACTCTCTCACCTTCACCTTCCTCTACTCATCTCCTTTTCCTATCTCCCCTCCCCCCTCTCTGCCTCCCCCTCCCCATCTCCCTTGTCTCCCAGTTCGCTCTGCTCTGTCGAGTCACACTACACTCCCCTTCAATTCTCTCCTCCTTTCTTTTTCTCCGCTTGATTTCAATGATGTCTTTGGCGTCTTTGAACTCGAGAAGAAATAACAAAAAACGCAACAAAAACAAGCAAAATCGATTTCTCCAACTGCTTTTAGCTATAGCCTGTGCCGGCCGTCACGAAAGCAGGGAATTAGGCACTTGGCTGCTGGCCCTAATTCTCAATAAAAAAGCCATAAAGAGGATGAGCTCAAATGAGGAGGCCCGGCCACCCCAGTCTCCTCTCCAGCAGCTCCCTTCCCGAGCTCTCGCGTTCGGTCACGCAACAGTTGGTCTGTGTTCCTTTGCTCCCCCTGAGCGGTGACTCGATTGCGTCAATTGGCTCACTGCTTTTCAATTAGAGAGCCCGCTGCGCCCTCCCTCTGGCATCTGTCTGTCTGTCTGTCTGTCTGTCTGTCTGTCTGTCTGTCTGTCTGTCTGTCTGTCTGTCTGTCTGTCTGTCTGTCTGTCTGTCTGTCTGTCTGTCTGTCTGTCTGTCTGTCTGTCTGTCTGTCTGTCTGTCTGTCTGTCTGTCTGTCTGTCTCTCTGTCTGTCTGTCTGTCTGTCTGTCTCTCTGTCTGTCTGTCTGTCTGTCTGTCTGTCTGTCTGTCTGTATGTCTGTCTGTCTGTCTGTCTGTCTGTCTGTCGTCTGTCTGTCTGTCTGCCGAATATTTATGATTGCGAATTAAAAAAGTGGGGGAGAAAGACGGCAGCTCCGAAATAGATTAGCTGCAGCTGCAGCATCGCGTGACCCGCTGGAGATTCGAGGCGGGGCGACAGGCGGCCGACAGACAGACAGACAGACAGACAGTGGGCAGGGAGCGGGTGGCGGCTGTCAGTCACAGATCCAATAGGTAGATATGGCTGTGCTCTTATGATGAAATAAAATAATTGTTCCTATAGCATCGAATTAGCTGTCAGGCCACGCACGGTTCAGGCTTCGACCTCAGCCAACGTGGAGCAAAAGCTGCTTTTCTTTAAAATCTCCAGATTATCAGGGGAACCCCAGATTCTATTTGTCACTCCTAGATTCTATTTGTCACTCCTAGATTCTATTTGTCATTCTCAGATTCTATTTGTCACTCCTAGATTCTATTTGTCACTCCTAGATTCTATTTGTCATTCTCAGATTCTATTTGTCACTCCTAGATTTGTCACTCCCAGATTTTAGTTGTCACTCCCAGATTCTATTTGTCACTCTGAGATTCTATTTGTCACTCCCAGATTCTATTTGTCACTCCCAGATTTTAGTTGTCACTCCCAGATTCTATTTGTCACTCTGAGATTCTATTTGTCACTCCCAGATTCTATTTTTCACTCCCAGATTTTAGTTGTCACTCCCAGATTCTATTTGTCACTCTGAGATTCTATTTGTCACTCCCAGATTCTATTTGTCACTCCCAGATTTTATTTGTCAATCCCAGATTCTATTTGTCACTCTGAGATTCTACTTGTCACTCCCAGATCCTATTTGTCACTCCCAGATTCTATTTGTCACTCCCAGATTCTATTTGTCACTCCCAGATTCTATTTGTCACTCCCAGATTCTATTTGTCACTCCCAGATTCTAGTTGTCACTCCCAGATTCTATTTGTCACTCCCAGATTCTATTTGTCACTCTTAGCTCTGATCGATTGTACGAGTATCTATATCTATATCTATTCCAGTTACTATCAGTAGTGCAAATAGCGAATAAAACTGACTGAATTTCAATTCCAGGTGCGCTTAGCGAACTTGCAACTCGACCGCAACCTGCAGCGGATGCTTCAACTTCTGCCAATAAAATCGCCTCCCCAAATCCGCCCGGTAACCGTTGGCCTCTTAATACCTTCATTGGAACTGAATCAGAGGCGATTCTGCAGGCAGTTGGCGGCTTCATGTTTATTGTCACCTGCGATCTTGGAGAAGTCTTCTTTGCTAGCAGCACTGTTGAAGCTTATCTGGGATTTCATCAGGTATGAGCAGCTTTATAAACACCTCGCAATGGTCGCTTTGATGAGCCACCATCCCAATTGAAACACCCCTTGATGAGATGTAAACACTCAAATTTAAACACCCTTTGATAAGATGTAAACACCCCAGGTTAAACACCTTGATGAGCTGCCAATACCCCAGTTTAAACACCCCTGGATGAGCTGCCAACACTCCTATCTAAACGCTTTGATGAGTTGCTAACACTCCAATTTAAACACCCCCTTGATGAGCTGCCAACCTTAATTTAAACACCCCCTTGACGAGCTGCCAGCACCCCATATTAAACACCCCCTTGACGAGCTGCCAGCACCCCAATTTAAACACCCCCTTGATGAGCTGCCAGCAGCCCAATTTAAACACCCCCTTGATGAGCTGCCAGCACCCCAATTTAAACACCCCCTTGATGAGCTGCCAGCAGCCCAATTTAAACACCCCCTTGATGAGCTGCCAGCAGCCCAATTTAAACACCCCCTTGATGAGCTGCCAGCAGCCCAATTTAAACACCCCCTTGATGAGCTGCCAGCAGCCCAATTTAAACACCCCCTTGATGAGCTGCCAGCAGCCCAATTTAAACACCCCCTTGACGAGCTACCAGCACCCCAATTTAAACACCCCCTTGACGAGCTACCAGCACCCCAATTTAAACACCCCTTGACGAGCTACCAAACCCAGTTTAAACCCCCCCCCTTGACGAGCTGCCAAACCCAGTTTAAACCCCCCCCCCCTTGACGAGCTACCAGCACCCCAATTTAAACACCCCTTGACGAGCTGCCAAACCCAGTTTAAACCCCCCCCTTGACGAGCTGCCAAACCCAGTTTAAACCCCCCCCCCTTGACGAGCTGCCAAACCCAGTTTAAACCCCCCCTTGATGAGCTGCCAACCAATTTAAACACCTTTACGAAGCTCCATCATCACATGCGCTTGCAAACACCCACTGTTTAACCCTTACTGTTAAACCCAACAGTCCGACATAATCCATCAAAGCGTGTTCGAGCTGATTCACTCGGAAGATCGAGACGATTTTCGACGACAATTGAGCACCATGAGCTCAACTAACCGGCCAGTTGATGACGAGCTGCGCAGCTTCTCTGTACGATTTCGCTGCCTGCTCGACAACACTTCCGGATTTGTGGTCAGTTTTATTACTGTTCTCAGAACTCAAGTGTGTCGTCTGCTTTTGAGCACTGAGCACCAATGGTCCGTGTTCTGAGCACTCCAATGTGTCTGTTCTGAGCACTCCAATGTGTCTGTTCTGAGCACTCAAATGTGTCTGTTCTGAGCACTCCAATGTGTCTGTTCTGATCACTCTAATGTGTCTGTTCTGAGCACTCCAATGTGTCTGTTCTGAGCACTCCAATGTGTCTGTTCTGAGCACTCCAATGTGTCTGTTCTGAGCACTCCAATGTGTCTGTTCTGAGCACCCAAGACTCCAGTGTGTCTGTTCTGATCATTCGAATGTGTCTGCTCTTAGTACTCCAATTTTTCTGCTCTGATCATTCCAATGTAGATGACGTGAGTGCTCTGAACTACTAATATATTTACCCTGAAACCCTCCATCTGACTTCGAAATGCCATCACCATCAGACCATGGAGATCAGTGGCAGAATCCTTCAACTGCGTGGCATCCGCTCTCGTCAAAGCCGGCCGCAGGCCTCCAGCTCTCGGCGAAGTGGCGGCGCTGCCTCTCGACGCGGTGGAAACGGCGCTACCGCTGCCGCTGGCGCCGTCACCGCAGGCGCTTCAACAACCGGGCCGCCGCCTGCCGTGGGGTCAGTTAGCCCCATGGCCCTGTTCGCTCTGTGCCGACCGTTTGGGTCGTTTGACGCCGCGTCGGCTCAGAAAGGCGTCACTTTTCAAACGAAGCATCGATTAGACATGTCATTGGTCAGCATGGACGCTAGGTATTTTAATAATCATGAGTTCCGATGTAACTCGTATCCTCAAAATCAAAAAGCAATCTCCACCCCCAGTTTCCTGCCCCTCACCCCAGTTTTACTGCCCCCTCACCCCAGTTTTACTGCTCCCTCACCCTCAGTTTTACTGCCCCCTCACCCCCAGTTTTACTGCCCCCTCACCACCAGTTTTACTGCCCCCTCACCCCCGTTTTTTCCTGCCCCCTCACCCTCAGTTTTACTGCCCCTCACCCCCAGTTTTACTGCCCCCTCACCCTCAGTTTTACTGCCCCCTCACCCTCAGTTTTACTGCCCCCTCACCCCCAGTTTTACTGCCCTCTAACCCCCAGTTTTACTGCCCTCTAACCCCCAGTTTTACTGCCCCCTCACCCCCAGTTTTACTGCCCCCTAACCCCAGTTTTACTGCCCCCTAACCCCCAGTTTTACTGCCCCTCACCCCCAGTTTTACTGCCCCTCAGCCCCAGTTTTACTGCCCCCTCACCCCAGTTTTACTGCCCCTCAGCCCCAGTTTTACTGTCCCTTACCCCCAATTTTACTGCCCCTTACCCCCAGTTTTACTGCCCCTCATCTCAGTTTTACTGCCCCCTCACCCCAGTTTTACTGCCCCCTCACCCTCAGTTTTACTGCCCCCTCACCCCCAGTTTTACTGCCCCCTCACCCCAGTTTTACTGCCCCTCAGCCCCAGTTTTACTGCCCCTCAGCCCCAGTTTTACTGCCCCTCAGCCCCAGTTTCACTGCCCCTCACCCCCAGTTTTACTGCCCCCTCACCCCAGTTTTACTGCCCCCTCACCCCAGTTTTACTGCCCCTCAGCCCCAGTTTTACTGCCCCTTACCCCCAGTTTCACTGCCCCTCAGCCCCAGTTTTACTGCCCCTCAGCCCCAGTTTTACTGCCCCTCACCCCAGTTTTACTGCCCCTCACCCCCAGTTTTACTGCCCCTCACCCCAGGTTTACTGCCCTTCAGCCCCGGTTTTACTGCTCCCTCACCCTCAGTTTTACTGCCCCTCACCCCCAGTTTTACTGCCCCTCACCCCCAGTTTTACTGCCCCTCACCCCCAGTTTTACTGCCCCTCACCCCCAGTTTTACTGCCCCTCACCCCAGTTTTACTGCCCCCTCACCCCAGTTTTACTGCCCCCTCACCCCAGTTTTACTGCCCCTCAGCCCCAGTTTTACTGCCCTTACCCCAGTTTCACTGCCCCTCAGCCCCAGTTTTACTGCCCTCAGCCCCAGTTTTACTGCCCCTCACCCCAGTTTTACTGCCCCTCACCCCCAGTTTTACTGCCCCTCACCCCAGTTTTACTGCCCCTCACCCCAGTTTTACTGCCCCCTCACCCCAGTTTTACTGCCCCTCAGCCCCAGTTTTACTGCCCTTACCCCCAGTTTCACTGCCCCTCAGCCCCAGTTTTACTGCCCTCAGCCCCAGTTTTACTGCCCCTCACCCCAGTTTTACTGCCCCTCACCCCCAGTTTTACTGCCCCTCACCCCAGGTTTACTGCCCTTCAGCCCCGGTTTTACTGCTCCCTCACCCTCAGTTTTACTGCCCCTCACCCCCAGTTTTACTGCCCCTCACCCCCAGTTTTACTGCCCCTCACCCCCAGTTTTACTGCCCCTCACCCCCAGTTTTACTGCCCTTCAGCCCCAGTTTTACTGCTCCCTCACCCCTAGTTTCACTGTGTCCTGAACCCAGTTTTACAAGCTATAGCCCCTCGCCTTTAGTTTTCTCTCCTCTCACCCAAATTGCGTCAATCTATACTATCCATTTTCCAACATGATTTCTATTCGTATTTTTATTTCAGAGGCAAATCGGTTCTGGGCTACTCTGATTCAGAAACCGAACGATTAAGATTCTATCATCTGCTGCACCCGAACGACATTCACTACGCGGCTTTGGGCCACGAAATGCGTGAGTGCCACTTGATGACTTTGCAAATCTGTCCATGTACCATGCTACTACGAGTAGAAAAATCGTTTTTTCGTACAATTTAGTGATGAAACGGTCCAACCTGGGCTATTTGGCTTGCCGTTGGCTGTCAAAATCTGGAAATTGGTTGTGGCTTCAGACCAGTCTGCGATTGGTTCGGAGAGCGGAGTCCAAACAGCAGCAACAGATTGAGGCCATCATTTGTACTCACAGGCAGCTCAGGTTTGACTTTTTTGTTATACTAGTAGCCTGATAGAACCATTAGCATCTGAGGGATTCCCCATGAGTCATTAGTATCTGAGGGATTCCCCATGAGTCATTAGCATCTGAGGGATTCCCCATGAGCCATTATCATCTGAGGGATTCCCATGAGCCATTATCATCACAATCCATGGCAACTGCATAATTCAACAGCGACCAGGAAGGCGCGGACCTTCTCACCCGACGCAATGCCGAGTACAAGCTGCCGTTTCCTCTGCTGGAGCCCGAATCCGGACTGAGCGACATTCTCGACGAGTGCAAATTCGAAAATTCTTCAGCTTCGATAATTACAACACGCGGTAACAGTGCTCAAGCTACTCAAGCTGCTGGGACCGGCAGGGCAACAGCTGCTGGTCAGACGAGAACGGGTCATTCTCAGACTAGGGAATATCTGCAAGCCAGTAGAAAGAGGAGGCAGCCTCAGACACAGCAGCAGCAATCTGCAACCAGGTGAGGATATCTAACCGTTCTGTTGGGTGATCTGCCCACCCGTTTGACGTCTCGTGAGAACCGTTCTGTTGGGTGTGATCTGCCCACCCGTTTGACGTCTCGTGAGAGCCGTTCTGTTGGGTGTGATCTGCTCACCCGTTTGACGTCTTGTGAGAGCCGTTCTGTTGGGTGTGATCTGCCCACCCGTTTGACGTCTCGTGAGAGCCGTTCTGTTGGGTGTGATCTGCTCACCCGTTTGACGTCTTGTGAGAGCCGTTCTGTTGGGTGTGATCTGCCGACCCGTTTGACGTCTCGTGAGAGCCGTTCTGTTGGGTGTGATCTGCTCACCCGTTTGACATCTTGTGAGAGCCGTTCTGTTGGGTGTGATCTGCTCACCCGTTTGACGTCTTGTGAGAGCCGTTCTGTTGGGTGTGATCTGCCGACCCGTTTGACGTCTCGTGAGAGCCGTTCTGTTGGGTGTGATCTGCTCACCCGTTTGACATCTTGTGAGAGCCGTTCTGTTGGGTGTGATCTGCCCACCCGTTTGACGTCTCGTGAGAGCCGTTCTGTTGGGTGTGATCTGCCCACCCGTTTGACGTCTCGTGAGAGCCGTTCTGTTGGGTGTGATCTGCTCACCCGTTTGACGTCTCGTGAGAGCCGTTCTGTTGGGTGTGATCTGCCGACCCGTTTGACGTCTCGTGAGAGCCGTTCTGTTGGGTGTGATCTGCCGACCCGTTTGACGTCTCGTGAGAGCCGTTCTGTTGGGTGTGATCTGCTCACCCGTTCGACGTCTCGTGAGAGCCGTTCTGTTGGGTGTGATCTGCTCACCCGTTTGACGTCTCGTGAGAGCCGTTCTGTTGGGTGTGATCTGCTCACCCGTTTGACGTCTCGTGAGAGCCGTTCTGTTGGGTGTGATCTGCTCACCCGTTTGACGTCTTGTGAGAGCCGTTCTGTTGGGTGTGATCTGCTCACCCGTTTGACGTCTCGTGAGAGCCGTTCTGTTGGGTGTGATCTGCTCACCCGTTTGACGTCTCGTGAGAGCCGTTCTGTTGGGTGTGATCTGCTCACCCGTTTGACGTCTCGTGAGAGCCGTTCTGTTGGGTGTGATCTGCTCACCCGTTTGACATCTTGTGAGAGCCGTTCTGTTGGGTGTGATCTGCCGACCCGTTTGACGTCTCGTGAGAACCGTTCTGTTGGGTGTGATCTGCTCACCCGTTTGACATCTTGTGAGAGCCGTTCTGTTGGGTGTGATCTGCTCACCCGTTTGACGTCTTGTGAGAGCCGTTCTGTTGGGTGTGATCTGCCGACCCGTTTGACGTCTCGTGAGAGCCGTTCTGTTGGGTGTGATCTGCTCACCCGTTTGACATCTTGTGAGAGCCGTTCTGTTGGGTGTGATCTGCCCACCCGTTTGACGTCTCGCGAGAGCCGTTCTGTTGGGTGTGATCTGCCCACCCGTTTGACGTCTCGTGAGAGCCGTTCTGTTGGGTGTGATCTGCTCACCCGTTTGACGTCTCGTGAGAGCCGTTCTGTTGGGTGTGATCTGCTCACCCGTTTGACGTCTTGTGAGAGCCGTTCTGTTGGGTGTGATCTGCCGACCCGTTTGACGTCTCGTGAGAGCCGTTCTGTTGGGTGTGATCTGCTCACCCGTTCGACGTCTCGTGAGAGCCGTTCTGTTGGGTGTGATCTGCTCACCCGTTTGACGTCTCGTGAGAGCCGTTCTGTTGGGTGTGATCTGCTCACCCGTTTGACGTCTCGTGAGAGCCGTTCTGTTGGGTGTGATCTGCTCACCCGTTGGACGTCTTGTGAGAGCCGTTCTGTTGGGTGTGATCTGCCGACCCGTTTGACGTCTCGTGAGAGCCGTTCTGTTGGGTGTGATCTGCTCACCCGTTTGACGTCTCGTGAGAGCCGTTCTGTTGGGTGTGATCTGCTCACCCGTTTGACGTCTCGTGAGAGCCGTTCTGTTGGGTGTGATCTGCTCACCCGTTTGACATCTTGTGAGAGCCGTTCTGTTGGGTGTGATCTGCCGACCCGTTTGACGTCTCGTGAGAGCCGTTCTGTTGGGTGTGATCTGCTCACCCGTTTGACATCTTGTGAGAGCCGTTCTGTTGGGTGTGATCTGCTCACCCGTTTGACGTCTTGTGAGAGCCGTTCTGTTGGGTGTGATCTGCCGACCCGTTTGACGTCTCGTGAGAGCCGTTCTGTTGGGTGTGATCTGCTCACCGTTTGACATCTTGTGAGAGCCGTTCTGTTGGGTGTGATCTGCCCACCCGTTTGACGTCTCGCGAGAGCCGTTCTGTTGGGTGTGATCTGCCCACCCGTTTGACGTCTCGTGAGAGCCGTTCTGTTGGGTGTGATCTGCTCACCCGTTTGACGTCTCGTGAGAGCCGTTCTGTTGGGTGTGATCTGCTCACCCGTTTGACGTCTTGTGAGAGCCGTTCTGTTGGGTGTGATCTGCCGACCCGTTTGACGTCTCGTGAGAGCCGTTCTGTTGGGTGTGATCTGCTCACCCGTTCGACGTCTCGTGAGAGCCGTTCTGTTGGGTGTGATCTGCTCACCCGTTTGACGTCTCGTGAGAGCCGTTCTGTTGGGTGTGATCTGCTCACCCGTTTGACGTCTCGTGAGAGCCGTTCTGTTGGGTGTGATCTGCTCACCCGTTTGACGTCTTGTGAGAGCCGTTCTGTTGGGTGTGATCTGCCGACCCGTTTGACGTCTCGTGAGAGCCGTTCTGTTGGGTGTGATCTGCTCACCCGTTTGACGTCTCGTGAGAGCCGTTCTGTTGGGTGTGATCTGCTCACCCGTTTGACGTCTCGTGAGAGCCGTTCTGTTGGGTGTGATCTGCTCACCCGTTTGACATCTTGTGAGAGCCGTTCTGTTGGGTGTGATCTGCTCACTCGTTTGACGTCTCATGAGAACCATTCTGCACATGTACTAAAAGGCCTCAGTCATCACTATTGCGTCAGTCTGGTCTCTGACCATATCTGTTTCCTTACAAAGCCATAACTTACAGTCACCTACCCCTTACTCGTACAGCAGCTGCGTCAGTGAACCAATGCAACAGCAGCACCAGCAGTTGATACAGCACCAGCACACTCTTCAAGCTCAGTTGCCGTCAGCGTCTATCTACAGCCAGCAAGTTCAGCAGCCTCATCATCATCATCATCATCATATACAGAATCCTTACTCGATAGGCTACCATCCCCAGCATCAGCAGCAGCATCCTTCATCATATTATCATCTCCATCAGCTGAATGAAAGCATTGGCATGGACGGCTATCAGTTTAGCTATGGTGACTATCAGCATCATCAGCATCATCAGCTGCATCAACAGCAGCTTCATCTGCAGTATCAGCAGTCTCAGCAGCCTCATCAGCACACTGATCAGCTGAGATCTCGAGCTGCGGCTGCTGCGGCTGCTGCTGCGGCTGCGGCTGCCACCGCTGCAGCGGTGGCCACTGCCGGTCAGTACGCTGCCGCGGCCGCTGGAGCTGGAGGCACCGACGACCTCACCGGCTACTCGTCCAGCGCACCTGGCTTCTGCGTCGACGAGCCAATCAGCGGCGCCAGTGGCGGCGCTTTTGATGGCGCTGCCGGCTATAGCGCCGGATTTTATGCCAGCGGACGGGAGGAGAGCTGCGGACAGTTTTATGACTCGCTTGTTGGCGGAGGGTAAGGGAGTTTGCTTGATGCTTTTCATTGTGCTTTAATTATCTAACATAGTTGCCAGAGAGTAGCGAAGGGTAGAAGAGGGTAGCGAAAGGTAGAAGAGGGTAGCGGAGGGTAGCGGAAGGTAGAAGAGGGTAGCGGAGGGTAGCGGAAGGTAGAAGAGGGTAGCGGAGGGTAGCGGAAGGTAGAAGAAGGTAGCGGAGGATAGCGGAAGGTAGAAGAGGCTAGCGGAGGGTAGCAGAGGCTAGCGGAGAGTAGCGGAGGGTAGAAGAGGCTAGCGGAGGGTAGCGGAGGGTAGCAGAGGGTAGCAGAGGCTAGCGGAGGGTAGCGAAGGGTAGAAGAGACTAGCGGAGGGTAGCAGAGGCTAGCGGAGGGTAGCGGAGGGTAGTGGAGGGTAGCGGAGGGTAGCAGAGGCTAGCGGAGGGTAGAAGAGGGTGGCGGAGGGTAGCGGAGGGTACCCAGAAGTCTTTAAAAAGCGCCAGCAGCAGTGCAGAGTATGAACTCTACCCTTCACAGTTCAATAACTCGTTTCCAAACTCCGCGCATACCTTCTTCTCGCAGTTTCCAGTCGGGCATTCCGGTGCCAGTAGTTCGCAGCTCGCATTCCTACGCGTGGAAATCAAATTTTCACGATGCCCAGCAGCAACAGCAGCAGCAGCTTGCAGCAGCCGGTTATCAGTATGCCTATCAGGTGAGTCAGATATAAAACTTATGATACTCAGCAGCCACTGGTGCTGGCGCCCTTGGTGCTGGCGCCCCTGGTGCTAAAGAGCCATTTCTTGTGCAAGGCATGATAAAATGCTTGTATAGCACTGTGTATGAGTAGTAAACGAGCGTAGTAGGGTTATAGCTGGAAATATGAAAATTATTTTATTTTTTTAAATGAACTTTTATCTTTTTCAGTCCTCGGAGCCGCTCGCAAGCAGCTAGACTGAATCATCGTCTAAATTCAAAGTTTCGCAAGACGCGTGATTTATAACAAATTGTCGAATTTTTTTAATAAATGTTTTAATGCACCGATTCATCAATTAGATTGTTTGCACTTTTATTAAAACTTAGATGTGGTGTCTAGCATAACAGATTGAACTAATTAAAATTTAGATATCACACTTTTTTTTCTGGACGATATGTCAATATAATAACGATTTTAAGTAAATGGAAAATTTATATAAATAGTTTCTGTAATGACTTATACATGTATATATCATTAATTTTTGCATTGCAAGTCATACTTGACTGTAACTAAATATTATTTAGATTTACATACTTATTGTTTTTATAATCTGCACTTCAAACAAAAAACTTTTGTTTAAACTGTTGTTGACTTAATAACAAGAACTGTATAATGCATAAATGTAGTCTTGTCTATCGCATCCGTGCATGCACTTTTTACTAATTTATTGATTAATTTATGGTAGAATGAGTTTACCCAAATGAGTTTAAGTATTAAAAGTAAATGCGTTGTCCATCTTCACCAATAAAATTGTCTAATAGGCAAATGACAGTTGATGTTTGATCCATGCATACATGACTATAGTACCGGCAATGCATTTTATAATAAGTTAGTTCTTGCATTGAATTCCTTTGACAACATAATTTACATTGCACATTTCATGTGTACCCGTACAGCAATCCGAATTCGGCTAAACGTTGGTGCAATGTGATGGAGGCTTTATTGGTACAAGGTCACCATTCAGCCTCGACACGAGGCGAGTGACAGCTGAAGCGACTCCGAAGTCCACTGTTACAGTGACGGCTCAATGAGGCATACATGTTCATGTATGGTATCTCAGGCTTCGGAGCGTGTGCATCTTCTTCAAGGGAGAAGCGGTGTGGAGCTATACTCCCAGTACACTGGACTCAACTCGTGTTTTCCAGAGCGAGGTGCTTGCCATTAGCTCCTGCGCGGCAGAACTGCGCCGAAGGCAGCTTAGCGGCTGGAAATTGATTTTTCACTCTGCTGACAGTCAGGCAGCCCTTCGGGCCCTCTGCCGCAGCACCGCCAGCTCCAGATCTGTCCCAGCTCAACGGGCTTGCGCAAGACAATCAGGTGGAGCTCAAATGGATCCCGGTCCACGCTGGTTTCCTCGCCAACGAGCGCGCTGACCTGCTGGCCAAGGCTCATGGCTCCGCCGGTGCGCTGCTGGGGCCGGCCTCCTCCCTGCCTCGGTGATGAACTCCCGCGTTAAGCGCTGGGCTGATTCCGAGCATCTCCGCAGGTGGCAAGACGCTCAGAATTGCAGGCAATCCAGTGCTACCGTCCCAGCTGTCCCTCCCCCCTCCTGCGCGGAGTTCTCCTCAGGCTGAAACGAGAGACCTTTAGAGCAGCTATAGCATCCATGGGCCTCTCCGGGCAATAGCTGCTTGATCTCGCCACCGCTTCCTTCAGGGCCAGGTACCTGATGAGGAGTGGTGCCCCATCTGCAGCTCAGGCAGTAAAAACGCTGAGCACTTTATCTGCCACTGTCTGATTTTCACCACGGCCAGGCTCACTCACCTCGTGCCAAAACCCGCGGTTTTCTCTGACGTTTGCAGGCCGAGAGCATATACCGCTGCTGTCCCGGTACCTCAGAGATACGGGACGAGCTGAGTTCTTCCCCACCGCCGGTGAGGAGGACCGCCTTGCAGGCGGGACCGACGGGTCCCCCTGAGCGACATCACTTCGACGGAAGTCGTTGGTTGCCATGATCGGGGGCGGCGATCTCCTCTGCCTCCTGCAGATCGCTGCACCCGCCGGACGATGCCCCTGTAGCTAAAGTCAAATACGTAACGTGGATACATCGTGGATTCATCGCCTAAATAACTCATACGTATACTGCTAACTAATAACTAACAACGCAGTGACAACAATTACACACACATCTCCAGGCTCCGTTTTTCACATTTCGCCTTTCTGTGGTTAGTTTTGTTTCTTGTCCTTTTGTAAATAATGTATTTTAATAAAAAAATAATTCAGATTGTTATTTATGGGTTATACGAATTTTATTTAACACGGTTTAAATATATAATTTGTTAATATTTTTAAAGGTTTTCAAAGAATTTTTTTTCGAAAACTGTTTTTTAAACAAACCATGGCTGCACAGCGATAATTATAGCAAATTAGGTGAATTTTAATTTATATTTAAGTGTTTTCTCATTCCCATTGCATTTGTTGTGTAATCCACGGTAAAACTTATACAGTGTAATGCAATCTCTCATCAAAACCCCTAATCAACACTGCACTGATCCATTAATTTGAGGCTGTTAGTTGAGGCTGTAGCCTGTAAAATATCTTGATATTTGAACGGAACGAGCTAATTGATATTTAGCTACGTTGCGTGTTGGTTAGGCTTGTTTATTTATGAGCTTATGTTTCGGCTGCTGTACTGGAAGTGTATCTATCGTCTCTATGACTTGGAGCAATTCTAGTATTCGTAGTATAGGCCTAATGAGTTTCAGTTGAAAACAAAGTTAGGTCTACCCTGTGATGCTTGTATATGCATATTGCGCATCTGTGCGCATCTGTATTTTTTTAGCTTCTTAAGCCTACGCCAATCTTATCATTCAAGTCAAAGTGATGCTCTTTTAAGATTTTGATGTTTAAAAAGAATTAAACAATACTACATCTGCATTCACATTGCAATAACCAAAAATGTGCAACAGATGCAAAAAATGCTCAACAAAAGTTGTGCCAGCTATAATAGCTTGGTCTGTTTTAATTGTTTTTACTGGATTGTATTTCTACTTTGTGTAAGTACTTAGTTTTTGTTGTTCAAATTTTAACCTTCTGGCTCTTTGGCAAATTATAATATTATAGGCTAAGTGATGATAAATGATTATGCTTTAAAATATTAATTAATTTAGGAGCATTCAAGTCCTTATTTAATAATTAGTTGGGTGCATGACCAAGATGGCCACACACCAAGATGGCTGCAGCTTTAAATGTATAAATAGATAATAATAAGCCTATATATATAATATACGCACTCATTTCTTGTTGGTATTAATTTGTATTAGATATACTATATCATAATATAGATCCTTAAGTCTTGGGGGGGATAGATGCTATAATAGAATTATTTTAAATTAAGAACATACCCTTTGGCTTTAGCTTTTATTATAGCCTAACCTATAATAATAATTATTATCTACTAAATAAAGCAAGTAACTTGGTGTTACACTGCTTCCTAAGTAGGCTGTCCAATGTGATAACAAAAGTTTGTCAACAAAATCGTAAAAAGTTACAAAATAGTGTCAACTTTGATTTCAAATTTTGGATAAATATTGTGTGCACAGAACTGCTGAAATATACACTGAAAAGAAGAAAAAACTCTGTAATCTGGCCAAACCCCAAGTAAAATTATTAATCCTCGTGTGATTATTTGTTAACTGAAAATAATATACTTTTCGTGTTTTTTCCTTTTTGGTTGATTTTTTACGAAAAAAACTGCTTTCACAAAATCTAATTTTAAAGATTTAAAAACCCGTTTTTAACAAAAAGGATAGTATAAGTATGAAAGTAAACATTCCACTTTATATTTTTAGAATATTTCAAGGAAAAAAAGTTTTTCCTGTACACCTGTATTGCAATTGAAAGAATTTAATACAAAAATAATCAAGTTTCCTTCACATCGGCAAGCAATTTGACTTTTTTCTTAGAAAGATATGCATACCAGTAATTACATGCAGAAAGAATTCTGTAAGTTGCTTTTCCCGCAACATAGTTATTGTATATTTTGTAGACCATCAAAATACATGTAAATCTCCATTGAAAAGCAGATATTGCTTCTTACTATTCTAATTTATATTCAGCAGAAGTTTTTTTGCTGAAAATGAATTAATTATAAGGGGTGAACTTTTTGAGCTACTCATAGCCATTACCATGCATACCGCAAGCTGGATTTCATGCTTTGATCCTAAATATGCACATACTACTTATATACTACTTAGTAGAAAAAATATTTTTTTGCGTAGAAATGCATACATATACTTATAAATATGCTGTTTTCGAAAAAATGTTGATTTATTCATCTTCTCTTTCCAATCTGCCTAATATAGAAGTAAATTTACTTCCATTTAGCGAGCGACTCTACCAGCATTTTACTTCCATTTCTTTTTAACCATTGACCAAAGGCAAATGCAATCATTATTATCAATGATGGTATATGTATAGATGTATGTACATTGTATGAAAATGTAAACAAGACACTAAGTCATTAAATAAACTTCTACAGGAGGTGCAGGTCTCCACCAATCCAGTCACAATACAAGTCGTATTCAATTCCTCCCCTTCGAAGTCATTGAACTCTACCAAGAACAGCAAATCGAACACATCGTGGCAGATGCCAAGTGTAGGAAGCTGCTCAATAATGCGCCCTGAATTCCACTCTTCATATTCCTCTTCCTTATCATCTTCATCAACATACAGAAACCGCATTTCGATTCGCTGATCATTGCAAAGGCGTGGCATGCCAGCTAGGAGGAGGTGGTCAAAATTGGCTGATGCTGATGGCCTAGCAGATTGACTCCCGCAATGCACACCTCTGCCTCGTGACCGCGACAAACTTTGGCTGCGTCCGCAACCATTGGATGCGCCTCTGTGCATTCCATGACCTCGTCCACGACCTAATTGTCCACTGTCAGCATCAGTGCCTGGCCTGGGGGCAGCAGGTTGTCTAGCACCCTTTGCCAAGATGGCTTGGATGACTGTGCTGACCCGCTCCTCATGGATGGCCAGCGAGTCCATGGCAACTGAAGCTGTGCGCTGACCATCCTCGTTCTGCTGGGGGGTCTGTGCCAAAATGCCCAGCACCTTGCACAAATTTTCACGGAGCTGTGCAGTTGAAAAGCGCACACCACTTGCTGAAAAATTCAGCAAGCGGACTTTGTCCTTCGGTAGGACAATCTCTAAAAAAGAATTGATAAATAAATCTAAATGTTTTCCTAAGTCTTAAC
>NIVC01001778.1:192500-238400 GCA_002269645.1 Macrostomum lignano | reverse complement strand
TATGTCTGACCTTCCGCGTCCGGCGCCAAGCCTGCACATCAAGCAGTATCCCGATGGTATCTTCCATCTGTGCTCGCGGCCGCGTTTGTCCATAAACTCCCCTGAGCTCATTCAACCGTACCCGATCAGCTCAGCCGCTATCTCGAATCCAAAAGTCTTCCTCTCTCACCGGGCAAATCCACTGTCACCATCTTTACCACACCACACTCATGAATTCCGCTCGTCTCCGCCGATTTTTCTGCGTGGCTCGCCTTTGCCCTACTGCTTCAACCCGAAGATCCTTGGAGTCACATTCGACCCTTTCTTCGTTGTCATGAGCACGCTAAGCTGACCAGCAACAAAGTCCGCGCGAATACCACCATCCTCCGTGCTCTTTGTGGCACGCAATGGGGCCAAGATAAAGAAACACTCAGCGTGTCTTTCAAAGCCATCTGCAGGTCTCTACTTAATTACTGCGCCGGGTGTCACAGCTGCACTCAAGTTGAGCACCTTCACTCCGAATGTGCCGTGCTCCCGGTCAAAGCGCACTCTGAGCTTCTTGGGTCTCAGTTCTGGGCCTCCTACTTGGCACCCTGGCATCCTAATCACCAGCTCTTCCAAGACCCTCAGCCACGTCGCTCCATCCACTGCAACCTCCGTATCGTCGGCCACGCCATCTTCGCTCGCATCCGTTTTCATCCTGCTTCCATCACTGATCTCGCCTCTCTCCGCCTCGCCCACTTGGCGATCCATAACGTCAAGTGGGCGACGAGTTCCTCATCAATCAGCCGCCCAACCCGGTTCTCGGCACACGTGCGCCGGACATCACCACCTCCGAATGCCTCCTTTGTAATCGTCAGCGCACCACCCTCGCCCAGCTGCGCTCTGGACACTGCAAACTGCTCGCCACTTATCAAGCCAAAATCGACCCGTCGTTCCCAACCTCTGTGCCGCAAATACGGCCGGGACGATGAGACCGTCACGCATATCTTCAACCTTAGAGCCATGCCGACCGACCTGACCCTCTTGGCGCTCTGGATCCAACCCAGAGAGGTCTGCTCGTTCCCAGAGACTACCTTTTCCGTTCCTGGGTCCACCGATTCACTAAGGCTATCGCACACACAAGCACGCAGAGCTGAGCGACTTCATAGAGGATATCACTTCGTTACGAAGTGTCCTTTTCGAGTACCTGTCATCTTTCGAGATTTAATCCAGCTTTGAAATTTTCGAAATGTCGTTTTACTATTCATATTTTACAGTTCCAAAATTACATGTGAATTTATGCAGGCATTGTACGAAAATTCCCTCTTGGTAACTATATTAGGTGAGACATGTTTTCTACTGTTTCCAACATCTGTTTCAACCCCAGTTTCTCACTTCTCAGCTCCCAGACCTCGAAGTTCGTGGATCTACCATGGTTTGGCTAGAGTCACGGATGCATAAACCATATAATATGCAAGCTCTCCTTTTCCTACTGGTTCCTCCCATGGAGTCAATACGCTCGTATATCAGAAATAAGCTGCAGTGGCTCAGTAGAGTCTATTTGCCTGTATTCCTGTTTGATTTCATGCCTCGTCTACAAAAGTCATTTTGTAAAACGGGAGTCAGTTGAATACAACCATCAAGAGTTTCGATGCAGCTTTTCGATGAATTAATGGCTAATGGACTTTTCTATAAAAAACTTAACGTAGACTACCTGTTAATGGGTAAGCCAGTCGCATGGTGCAAACAAGCTGACTTGTTTAATTCGTCATGCGTGAGTAAATATATGTATAAGCAAGGCAACGCCAAAACACATTCTCAGGAACAGGCATTCACGATGCTTCTTTAAAAAGCAGAATTTCGTATTTCGATTCCAAAGTGGATTATTAGAGTTTTTTATTTTGTTTAAAATAATTCTATGCATACATTTTATAATATCCGTGTCGTGCCGTGTGGTTGGTAAAGTATTCCATCAAATCTACTTCATGTAGAAAATTGCTTATTTATTGGATGGCTGCAGCAGGTTCGTGTGCATGTAGTTAGAATATTGAGTTAGGGTCGCGTGAGAGCAGTATTGTACGTTGTACGTACGTTGATTAACAACTATATGACGAAAGGGGACACGCATTCACAAAGGACACCCCGTGGAAGTTTACTGTTCTCTTTGAAGTCCCTCAGTCCTGGGTGCTCGTGAGAGCTGCAGGGCGATCTGAAGAGGCAGCGGGGAGGCGAGCGTCGCCCATTCCGCTAATCTCTGAGAAGCCCGCATGAGAGGCGCGGGGCCGGTCAGGGAGGTCTTCCGGACCTGTCTAGAGATGACCATTTAAAGTCACCGAGAAAAATACTACGTACATGTATATTTAGGCAATGTACGTTGATCGAATTACATGACAAAGGGGGACACGCACTCGCAAAGGACACCCTGTGGACGTTTACTGTTCTCTTCCATGTCGTTCAGTCCTGGGCGCACGTGATAACGGCCAACGCAGTTTTCAACGTTGTTACGATTGTTTGGCTCAACAGAAGCCCAGAGTCCATCATCGACGCTGATGTTGCACGCGACCCAGTGCCAGCCTCCTGCCGGCTCTGAACTTCCCGGAGTCTGAAAGCCGCCGAGCCATGAACGACTTGCCGAGGCTGTGCTTCTTGTACAATTCATCTACGTGGCTCATCTCGGTCGCATCAACCACATCAGCCATGATCACCAGACCGCTCTCCGACTCGCACTTCTCTCTGCTTGGCCACCAAGTTCCAGAGTGATTCAGCAGCTTGTACTTCACTCCGCACAGGTCGTCTCCGTAGCCAGACGGACACAGCGCGCCCGCCTCGAGTCCCGGCTGCTGCTTCACAAACACGCGGCCTCTCCTGGAGCAGCCGCAGTTCCTCACCGACTTGCTGCACTTGTCGAACACGAACAGCTGGCACGGACCGTCAGCCAGGCTGAACGCCTGACAGCGGCGGTCTGTGGCGCACAGCATTGAGCAGCCGGCATGATTGGTGCAGGTGCCGATGGTGCGGACGAACTCACGGCGAATGCACAGGTAGCCAGTGATGGGGTGGAACTTGGAGTTGCAGCTCAGTTCCGACTGTGTGAGCGACGCTAGTGCTAGAAAAGTGCATGCAAAGTTAAGATATTTCAAAGCAGACATAGTCGGTGTTTGAAAATTATTTGGAAAACTTAGAAATCGGAGTTGTGGAAATGATTGTGGAAGGATTGAGTCAACAGCGTTTTATAATATATGTATGGGCAGTGGTGGCTACCAATGAAGGAAGTGCATGGACAGAACCAATAGGAGTTTACCAACTGAAGGACTATAGTTTAGAGGCAATACTCATATTTGAAGCTGAAAGTAAAATTATACGATTTAATGTATGATCGCGCATAGGTCCATGGTACAATAGGCTTTACGAAAGAAAATTTACACTTTTAATGTACTGCCGTCCATGTCTTTCTTACATAAAAATATACTGCTTGCACATGCTTAGTTCAGAGTAAAAGTAAATTCTATATGGCATACAGTAGATTTACTAATGCATGTACAAGTTTATTTTCAATTTTTTTAGTATATAGGATTCAGAATTATATTTAGGTAAGAATAGCATTTTTCTATATGTTAAAAACAACTTGATACAGTCGCGTCGTAGGCTATCAAATTAAAAGTTTCTGTCTCGTACTTTTGAGTTCGTCCCAGCTGGACGTAACGTAAGGCATGCGGTGCCAGAAAATATGTATATACCTGTCTATGAAGACGCCATTTCATTCTGCCTGGCGTGCTAAAGCCGCTGTCGAACCTGCAGTACATCATTTCAATGCCGGAGACAGAGAGGTCCTTGCAACGCGCGATGGCACAAGAGTTAATTGCAAATTATACCGACGATAGTAAAAAGTTATACTATCTCCGTGAACACTTCCTATCTCAGTAGTGTATTTTCGAAAAAACAGCCTCTAAAAGTTTCCTAGAAAAGAGGTTTCCCGTACTAAATGTACTGAGTAATGGTCCTTTAATTTATTGTGGTACTCGTACACAGCTGCCATTCCTCTGCTAATAGAGTGCCTCACTGCAGCCCGTGAAGGCGTGTATGCCTTGCTGGATAGGTCCAAAAATACATGCAGTAGCCTCTCTGGCCCGATCTGTGCTCCAAAGTAAAACACATTGAACTGGCCCTGGTGCATGAGTTCGCGTGCATAGACTTCTTCATGGGCGTCAATTCTCAATTTCTTGCAATTACTCACCCGAAAACAAAGGCTTCCCATCGCTTGTGTAAATATGAGAGTATTAATGTCATTTTAGGCAATAATAATAAGAACGAGACAGGTATAAAAGAACTCTTAAAGGAAACTTTGATAAAAAATAGTACCGACAGTATATAATCGCGAGTCTTGTTCGTGCCTTCTCGATCGCTGTCCCGAGTGAGAAAGCAGGAAAGTGGGAATTCGCATTTGCATGCGGTTTATATTTAAGCATGTATGAATTAGTTACGTAGAATTTTTAATAGCTTTTTACGCAAACCGTGGATATTTACGATGATTATGTTATTTAACATAAACAACTTTTTAGAGCAGAGAAAGATATATTTACTAAAATTCAAATTATAAAATATATTAAAGGAGATTTCAAAAGCCAGTAAAACTTTTTAACTATTTGTTTCATTTTTTTACTTAAACTGTTTCTTAGAATACATTTAAAACTTTTTACAGCGCTTACTTAATTAAAGTTTATAATTGTTGTATATTATTATTAGTAGATTCGAAGCGTCGAAGCAACCCACCTCACGGCAGGTAACGGCAGAATTATCGCAATGTACGCTTGTACGCTTAGCAACATGCTAAAGTTTTTGTACCAAAACTAGTGGTTTTTTTAGGTCTCAGTCACAAGGGACGCAATTCACATTCACACCACGCACGCCTGGCCCTGGCGCCCGCCCGCGCCCCGCGGTTTGTTGCAAAGTTGCATCAGCGTCAGGACGCCCTGCCCTAAGCCTATCTTGGGCTAAGGCTGTTAAGGAGAAAGTGGAGAGTTGTGGCAAGAGTTGGATTAAAGCTCTCTTTTGGAGCTTATATCACTTATTTGGTCTGGAAATGTAAAATATTGCTTTGTGTAGATTCAATGAATAGGCTACTACAACAACAATATAATAAATAGGCCTATCTATCCTACTAGTTATGGCAAACCCTAGGCTTTATCCTTAACGCTTAAGTTTCAAGCAATGCCATTGAACATTTAGTTTTGTTTTTAAGTAAACAATAGGCCCTAGCCTAATCTTAAACACAATAGATCCAAAGCTAGGCCTAAAATTTTTTAATATAGTTTCCAAAATTTTTAAGATAGGCCTATTATATAGATAAATATTTCACTGATACCATAGTTTGGTTTGGATTATGCATTAGTGTATGCCAGGCAGTGTTGGGCAAGTTACTCAAAAAAAGTAACTTGCGTTACTGTAACTCAAGTTACCACTTTTTCAAAAAGTAACTTACGTTAGCCTAGTAACTTTATACAAAAACCCGGTAACTTTTAAGTTACTTCCGTTACTTACTTCCGTTACCTATGTTATTAACAAAATTTTCTGCTTTTTTAACATTGCAAATGCGCTGGAACAGCACAAATGATCGCGAAAGCCAGGAGGAAGAATAAAACAACATTAATTTCAGTAACTGTATTAAATTTTAATCTCTTTAGGCCCTTTCCGTAAAAAGAAAAGAAGCTGAAGGTCAGAAACGTTAAAGGCAAAACGCAATTTAATTTTTAATAACATTATAAGTTATAATACACAAGGACAACTTAACGTAACTTCAGTTGGCCTTGATAATACATCGCTCGTAATAAGTACCTGGCTTTACTCCACTCTATAGTCTGCTTTACTAGTCTTTTTATTTATTTTCAATTATTATCATTAATATTAAATTATTGTGCAGTGCAGTGCAGTGCCAGTGGACTTTAGTGGTGTAGCCAGGGAGGCCGCCTTAACAATCGTTGGGGCGGCAACTTCACCCCACCTGCAAGACACCCCACCTGGGGGGGGGTGGGGTTGGGCGTGGCGGGTACCAAAAACCATGAGGCGATTGAGTGCCTGCGGCGCTTAAATGAGTGCCTGCGGCGCTTAAATGAGTGCTTGCGGCGCTAAAATGAGTGCCTGCGGCGCTAAAATGAGTGCCTGCGGCGCTAAAAGTGGCAATGGCATGAGGCATGGCCAGCCAGGCCAACCCGCCCCCCCCCAATTAAAATTCCTGGCTACGTCGATCACTGAGTGGATTTGTGGAGACTACAGATGAATTTCTTTCTTTGGTTTTTTGTTTCTAAGAACTAAACAAAATATTTTTATTAACTTAAAAACGAAAAGCAAAAATATTTTACCGAAAATAACAAAGTAAAAACATGTTTCAAGTATTTCTTTATTAATTACAGCGTAATACCGTATGATATTATTCACTTAGTTTTGAATTTAGGAATGAAAAATGCTAAAAATGTGACAACTAGAGTAATAGCTAAGCATATCAGTTTTAAATTTAAATATTGCGATTGTTGCAAAGTAACTGTAACGGACTTCCGAAATTTGAGTAACTTACCGTTACTCCGTTACCAAAATAGGAAAGTAACTTGCGTAAGGAACGCTTTACGAAAAAGTAACTTGCGTTACCATTTACAAGTTACTCGGTAACGGAAGTGCCCAACACTGATGCCAGGTCTGGTAGGACTAGGAGAAAAAGTAGGCCTAACCTTGAAAAAACCTTGTTTATACATTAAGACTAAAATGTCATTGACAATGTTTTCATTGTGATGTATAGCCATAGATAGTCAAGAAGATAGCCTTTTTTACAGAAAATTCCAGCACAAAAGGGTTTTGGACATATATTAAGCCTATAGAGTTTGACCGAGATTTCAATCTTGATCTCAAAATTTCAAGACTACCTTTTTGGGTAGGCCTAGGTCATTTTGAGAAATTGTCAAAATTTCAAGAAATGGCTTAGAATTATAAAACAATTAAGCAAGATTGAATTCAATATAGAAAATGTAAAAATATTATGAAATGCCAAATAAAAAACAAATAATGCATTGTCTAATCTAATGCACAATTAGTACTTTTTTGTTTGCTGATGTATTGATGTCTTTTTCAATTAAAATATATTTACAATCCCTTTACATTGAGGTGGGGGCAGAGAAGAAAATAAATTGGGAGGGTGTTTAGGCAGTTTTAAAGTTTGAATTGCTACCTGTGATGTCTTGGCACTTGTAAAGCTAGAAAATTTCACAAACTGATTCATATAACTTTTCCTTTGATACTCCATCTGCTGGGTCCTCAATTCTGGGGGAAGGTAGTCATAATCGCAGTCAAGCAGTCTTTTAATGGCATAGTCATTCAATTGGGTCCTCAGACACTGTAAACTTAGTAATCTATTGATAGGCTCAGTTTGTCACTATCAGTAATAAAGTAGCATTGCCATAATTTCATATTATAGAATGTTGAAGGTTTCAGAGCTTGCTTTTGAGATGAGACTAATTGATTGCTTTATGCCCTAGTTTTCCCATGGGCAAATGACTCAATAGAAAACTAAGGGCTTCGATTACAAGAACAAAAAATAAATAGTGTCAGTGACTGCTGTCTTCCTCCCAGTGGTAGACTGGCCTACCACAACATACAACATTGTATTTCTACAAAACAGTTTCAAATACAAGTTTTACTGGTATTTTTTAAGGGAAAACTAGAAAATAAGATTTTTGTATTAGCATTTTTAGCAAAATAGTTCTAGCACATGGTGTAATCAAATTATTTTGATAGGATTTGTTTTAGCATAGGCATGTCATGATCCTGACTATGGCTCACCTGATAGGCTATTACCAACTTTCAACCTATTTATGTATCTTATAGTAGCATATAGTGGCATAGCCAGAGTTAGTGGCTTATTTTTGCATATTGCAAAAATACTATGGAGTCCTTGTTTGGAAAGAAATCAGTATTTCTTTTGTACTATTATTCATTTACTTATAATATAGGCTAAGTCTTATATAAATCTAATTATAAGTACCATTTTTCCTATACAAATTTACAATTGTAGCTGGATCTCCAATTCTCGATCAATGTATTCTTGATCTTAAATTTTTAATAAAATTATTGCTTGATCTTGCTCAAAAAACATATTATAATCTTGGTTGGACTTTAGTATGCCACGTTGGTGCATTCTGGCACAATAGCAGGCAAGGGAGAAAAATCCAATGCAATATGGTGCAAGACAAAAAAATTGGCACAATTTGGTGCAAGAAAAAAGCTTCCAATGAGAGAATATTTTCTTTGACAAAAATTAGTGCCATAATTTCTTTTTATAAGCACTTTTTGTTTGCTAGTATATTGACAACTTTTATATTTAATAATGTAAACATTGCATTTTCTATGAAACAGATTCAAATACAAGTTTTACCAGTATTTTTCATTTGGTAAATGAAAAATACCAAATGAAAAATACCAATATGTTTTTTTTTCAAAAAGTAATAATAAATAGAACAAGCAAAAGTTTTTTCATAAGAATTGTTCTAGCACATGGCGTAAGCAAACTTTTGTGATAGGATTTGTTCTGGCGCATGGCATAACCAAACTTTTTTGATTGGATTCATTCTGGCACAAGCATGCCATAATTCTGAATATGGATGTATAAAGGTTAGACAATATTAATTTTTTTTTAATTTCAAGATTTTATATTTTTTGTCAAAACAATATAAGATTTGATCTGGATTCTAAGGTATATATTTTCAAATAATACAAAGCTAAAAAACTGAAAATTGCAATTCTCTTTGTAAATTTACAAAGAGATATATATGTAAATTTTTTTAATTAATATAAAATATACTATATATAATGTAAATTATTTAAATTATAAGTAAACTATATGTAATGTAAGTATATCTATATGTAAATTTTTAAAACAAAAGTAAACTTTGTGTACTGTTATTAAAAATCATAACCTTTAATTTGTAAAGAAATGAAAAAATTGGGTATATAGTTTTTCTAAACACTTGGCTAAATCCTTTATATGGGTGACACTATTAGAGCCTATATAGCCTATAAGTTGATTTTTTGGCACTAATTTGATTCATTTTGAATTCAATGCATTTATTTTGATGTCTAAATAATATATGCTATTTTAAAAAATAGTATTCAAGATATGGCACTTTATTGTACTTTATTTTATGTTAGATTCTTGGCAGTTTCTTAAATATTGATTGCAAGATCAAAGATCTCCTCTGACCTCTAGAAGCTCTAGTCATGTATGCTAGGATATACAGGGTGTCCCATAAGTAACTTTACAACTTGTTTTGTGAATAACTTTGTGATTAATGCTTGGATCCCCACCAGATTTTAGCATAGGAAAATATATAGAAAATGGATTTTTTGACAGCAAAAACATGTTCATATGTTAAAAAATACAGTCTGTTCAGGGTCCTTTGATGTGGCCACCGCTGTTTGTAAGGCAGGCCTCCAGCCACCGCGGAAAGTCTAGCAGGGCTTTGGTAAGCGTCTCAGGCAAAATCTGGGCCTGATATGAACATGCTTTTGGTGTCAAAAAATCCCTTTTCTATATATTTTCCTATGCTAAAATCTGGTTGGAATCCAAGCATTAATCACAAAGTTATTCACGAAACAAGTTGTAAAGTAACTTATGGGACACCCTGTATATTGATAATTGATATATACTAAAAATGGCAAAATGGATTAAGTTTTAGTAGCTTTAGGAATAAAAAAGACTTAAAGAGTAACAAGGAATAAGATTAACATGAATGTCTAGCTAAGGACTACTAAAATTGAAGGATGCAACACTTGCAAATTGTGCAAAAATAGTTGAAGGCTGATTATTAAAATGTCTGTATCTCTGAATCAATTGTATATAAAAGGTTAATTTTTTTGACAGATTGTTTAGATTTTTGTCCCCTACCAAGTAAGTCAGTTAGTTTAGCTTCCCACTAGATGTAGATGCAAGAAAATCCTGTACAATGGAGACACCCTATTTTTAGGCATATGGTAATGATTCAAATCTTCAAGTTTAGGAAGCAAAATTAATAAAGTAGCCAAAAATCTTGAGCACATTTTTTGTGAATATACTCTTAGTGTCATTAGTGACATTTCTGAAAATATATCAGAGTCTGGAGATCATATACAGAACCCGCATACTTTGGTCTATATCCTTTAAAATCTTTCTCACAAGATGGCTAGTCAGAAAAAAGGAGTGAGAAGAAAAAGCAAAACATCACAAAGCAGACTCCTGTTTTAACATTTTGTTCTCTATAATCTTGTAAATTGAAGTGGCTTGCGAGTGGCAGCAGAATTTAGCAAACAAGCAGACTTGTCAAGTTTATTTGCTTATAGCTCAAATTATAAACAGCAGTCTGTCTGGCACAAAATTGATGAGGTATGATAAACTATATTGAAGAAATTTTATTGTTGGTCCAACAGTGTTGCAAAGTGATAAAACAGTACTAAGCAAAGAAAATGAAATGTAAATGAAAATGAAATGCAGTGTTGGGATCATGTGTACAAATGGTACATGTATATGCTGATAAATCTTGTCACTCTAAACATCAAAATAAAGTTTAGGAAGCATTAGAATTAGCTGGTCTGTCACCACAGTCACCTGTAAAAGCTGCAGGACCTGACTTGGATATCTCAGTTCTGGATATCCAAGAGTATCACAGGAGCATGAAGAAAAGTGTGCACCTGGGCCTCAAGTTATAATTAAATTCCATCCTAGCCAGATATTACCAGTAGTATAGTTGCTTGTATATCTTGGCAAACAAAACTTCATTAGCCTGACAACTAGTCTGCAATGAAATAAAGTTAAAAATGAAAAAATGAACTATGTGATTAATACTGACTTGAGCTTTATCATTCTCTGTATATAATAAAAATATTGTATATATTATAGGCCCTAATAATTTCAGACAAGTACTACTGAACTACTCAACCTTTAATTATAAAATTCTAACTTAATTTATTTAAATAGTTTGCTTATAAACATTTTTAAGATCTCAATAAGTTGATTATTTAAAAATTATAAGTATATATATGACTGCTATCAAGTAGGGCCTAAATCTAGAGATGTCAATTCCCTGGAAAATTTGTACCACAGGGACATAAAGATTCTTTTATCCTCTCCTTCCTCCTTTCACTTTTCTTTTTATCCTTTTCCTTTTTTCTTCTATCTTCAATTTATCCCAACTATCTTTCCAATTATTCTTTCACTTCCTTTTTTTATCTCACTTTTTTTTCTTCTTTTCTCCTCTTCTAGCCTATCATCAGAGCTAGATTCTTTATCAAGCCCTTGAGGTAACAGTTTTCCAACCCTGAAGTGTATATAATCAGAATGTGTTCTTGACTGTATAACTGGTAGTGCAGTAATAGTACCAGACCATGTAGAGTATAAAAATCATTGGGAAACAAAATAAAAAAAATAATAACCTAGGTTTTTTTACTTTTTTGCTAGCACTATACTAGGTCTAGGTCTAGGATGCAATATGAAATTGTATCTAAGGTTCAAGTTCAAAATGCAATTAAAAAAGATATTGTACAATAAGGATACTATAGCTTAAAGATATCTTAGCCAATATTTTTTTGCTAAGCCTAATACTAAGATACTAAATTGCATCCAAGGTCTAACTTGAAGTTGCAATTTTGAAAGTCAAGATAATATAACATATTTATCACATAGCTAAAGCATAAACCCAGGAAAAAATTGCTAAATACTAAGAGAAAAAATAAAAGAACCCAAAATTAAATAAAAACAATCTTATTTAAAAACTTCTCAAAACAAATAAAGTTTTATTTTAGGCCCTAATTATTATTCTAGGCCTAGGGTCATTGTCATTGATTGCCTATGTCCCAAAACCCTGGCGTGGAATCAAAAACACTAAATTTTTTAAGTTTCAAAGTTACAATAGGCCTAAAGTTTCAATAAATACACCTACTTATACTTTGCAGGTATGTGATCAATAAAAAAGAAGTTAGTTAAGGCAGTTTGGGTTATGACTAGCCTAGCTAGAAATCAAATAGGTCTAGACCTATGAAGTATTTACTACTAGGTTTCCAGTCAATAAACATTTGTCCTTAGTCATAGGCCTACCTAGCCAGCCTACTAGTCATAAGTAATATAAAAAATGGTAAATAACCAAAAAATATGACTAAACCACAAAATAATATAATTTAGCTAAGTTTTTTTGGTAACATACTGCAAAATTTCAGAAATTAATAGCCCTAGGCTTCTGCAAACAGCATATTATGTTGAAAATCATGCAATTCCTCTATTTCACTAATGTATACAAGAACAAAAATCGGCCTTCAACTATTTTTACACGAATCGAAAGTGCTACGTCCTATATAACAAAGTGTTCCTAGTGGTCCTTGTGTCTAGGTTTGTTAGTCTTAAATTACAATAGATAATAATATAGTAACCAATAGAAGAAGTTCCGGTAGGTCTTGTTTAAATGGGAAGAAATACTCCTATAGATGTAACTCAAATAGTCCCTTGGATAGACCATACATTTGACAAAATTTGGCCTTCATATGAGCTCATATACCCTTGGCATTAATGATATTAGTGGATTGTTGGGTCTACTAGGTTCACTATTTAAAAAGTTAAATTCTTTATAGAGTAAGTCTATAAGTCATACATATTGAATATAACACTTGTCTAACCCATTTGAACTAGGTGGGTGAAATGGCCATTGGCCAAGGTAAGTCGCAAAATCAAAAATGCGAAAAATGAAAAATTGGGGGAAGAAAGAAGAAGAGAAAAGAAAAGAAAGGAAAGAGAAGGGAGAGGGGAAAGAGGAGAAAGAAAAAGAAAGAGAAGAAAAAATAAAAAGGCAAGAAAAGTGAAATACATATACAAAGTGAAAATTAAGTTGCAATCAGGGGAACTAAGTTGCAATTGAAAGGAACTAAGTTGTAATTTGGAGGAACTAAGTTGCAATTGGGAAGAACTAAGTTGCAATTGGGAGGAACTAAGTTGCAATTGGGAGGAACTAAGTTGCAATTAGGAGGAGCTAAGTTGCAATTGGGAGGAACTAAGTTGCAAATCTGGACAAAACTAAGTTGCACTGGATGGGTGAAATTTTGAGGTTGGGCATGTATGGGTCTTTTCAAAATACTCCCTAGCAGCTTTGATGTATTTCCTTATCTTCTCAAACTAAATAGAAAAGCAGCCAGTCCATTTGGACTAAGGGATGTTATATAGGTGACTGCAGAAGGCCTTGATAGCCAACTCTAACAATTCAAACCAAACTCCTTTGAGCAGGCGCTTGACCCAAGGGAACACAAAGAAGTTGCATAGGGCCAAGTCTAGACTGTAAGGTAGATGTTGAAATAGCTGGATATGGTTCTGCTCTATAAACTCCATTGTTTGTTACACAGTGTGGGCTAGGACATTGTCCTAATAGAGCAACAGGCTGCAAGTTCAAGTCCTTTGACACTTCTTGTTAATGGACTGTAGCACCTGTGGTATATATTCAGTAAAATACCATTTGAAAGTCATTGTCCACTGTTACCAGCATGATCATGGCCACAGGACTGCTACAAGCCACAAAAGTAGCAATTATCTACTTGGTGACACTTTGGGACTACACTAGCTTTAGGGGCAATGGGCTGCCAACTGGGGTCCACTGAGTCAACTGCTGCTTGCTTTTGGGGTCAAAACTGTATACCTAGGTTTCATCACCAGTGATGATCTCCCAAGTGCTTGTTGATGTCCCATTGTCAAATTTGTTGAGCATGGCTTGGCCCCAATTGACCTGGGCCTGCTTTTGCTCCTGGGTCAGGTGGTGGGGTACCCAGCAGGTGGATACCTTGCTTAGCCTAAGCCTTTCATACAGAATTATAGAGCTGCTTTGGGATATAATGCCAATAGCTATGGCTAGTTGCTGGACTGTCATTTGCAGATCTTCTTCAACCAATGCTTGTTACTGCAGCAACATTTTCATTGGTTGTCAAGCTTGGAGGTTGTCCCCCTTGAGCTTCATCTTCAAGTGACAGCCGACCCCAATGAAATTTGGCAAACTAGTAAAAAATTGTTGTTCTGGAAGGTGCAATGTTGCCCAAGGCCTGTTGAAGCTGTTCCAAGCTCTCTGACTATTAGCTCACTTGAAATCATAGTAAATCATTGCTTTCTAGTAAGTATGCAACAGTTCCATTTCAGATAGGTTTGATAATGGGGGGATAGGTGACTGAAATAAGATTCAGATTAGCAAGGTTAAAAATGGAGCCTTTATATTTGGTGAGTAAGCTTGGGATATATACATATTTTAGTTAAGTACATTGTGTGCAGACCTAAACAAGCTGTTTCATGTAGTTTGGAAACTTATTGAACACCTCTTATATTTTTGAAGAAAATTTTACTATACAATAAAAGTCCTAAGGAGTCATATATGCCATAGGCATATATAGTGTATTTAATAACAAGAAGCCTATCCAGACTTTTTTGTATTGCCATATAAAATGCTATTAGTATCATTTTGGATTCAACCCACTTTGGCAAAGGGAATTTTTAGCATAAGTCAATAATGGCACAAAAAGGCTTTTGCATTGACCATTTTGTCCAAAGCTAGCCATTTTGGTAAACAATTGTCACAATTAATTTATGTGCTACTTATAGTTTATAGGCAGGTTTAGTATGAGTAAGTAACAAATTAATAAATGGTAACTTAATAAAACAAGAAAAAATAACACATTTAGCAAATAAAATTGCTGAATAAAATTAAATGCCATTGCACTAAGAAGTTAAGTAAAATTTAATTGATGATAATCTATTCATTATCATCATAAATGTATCACAAAGTTAGAGTGAATTTAAGTGACTACATTTCTCTAACAAGCTCTCAGTTTAGCACATATCCAAGCAGTATTCTTACCACAGATCTATAAAAATGTAGTTGCACTTTTACAATGCTTTGTACTTGAACTATTGCAACTATCCCTATGTAATGCAATAAATGGAGTATCAATGGTGGTAAATTGCCCTTCCTTGCACAAAAGTCAGATGAGAACAAAATTTAAGGTTGCCTTGCTAAGCCTAGTAGTTGATCAATTTATGCTTACCTTCTACATTGTTAGTTTTGATAGAACAGTCATAAATAAATATTTTGTTATTGCTGCAGATGGTCTTATTTAACCATGTGTCCTTAAATTAAATTATACAAATGCATATGTTTACCCAATTTTGACAGAAATTTTGATTATCATACAATTTCAAAATTTTGTTAATGGTATATATAACTAAAAGCATAGCTAATCCAAGAGTGGCTGAATGGGCATTATGTGCTGGCAAGGATGCAAAGTTGCTTAAACTGCCATATTTCATTAGCTAGAAGAATTGCTAGCACCATTAGATTTCTGCAGAAGGTCCAAGTTTGTAGGTTTTTGATGTAAGCCTTTTGGAGACCAAGGGCTTGCACATGTCACTATGTAACTTAAGTAAAGTGGAAGTTACACTCCTGCTATTGCATATGAGGCCACAATGCCACATGGATTGGAGGAAGTGCTATTCACATAGCTGCCTCAAAGTCAAATACAAATCCAAGCAGTCTATATAGAAAGGATATTGTTGTTTGGGGTATAGTAAGCAATAAAATGAACATTGGATAGACATTACATGCTTAAAATAGTCAATACTAGTACAAGTACTTTTATTAGTATATTAGTACATGTAATTACCTGTATTTTAGTATCAGTCTACACAGTTTGGAGAACTGTTGATAGTCCTAGCAAGGGCATTTAGACATCAATACAAATATTAAGGGCTCCTGCTTCAATGTCCCATCTGGCCTAAAAATAAAGCCATGGATGTTGTAGGGTTGGATAAATAAATGCATGACATTGAAAGTCCTATCTATGTACTGCTATTTAGTATACTCTAAAAGAGCCAACTAAACATCTGGCCTTGGCACATTGAGGGCATTCTATGGATTCATATTGCTATTGCTATTAATTAAGCCAGTCTTTGGACTGTTTATTTTTGCTTACCTAAAATTGGTCAGCAACATGCAAAACCTCTTCATGTAAATTTTTTGTTGCTCTATTGGTAGATTTTCAGGCAGATGACAATGCTCACTTGGTCCTTGTCAAAATGTACTCCCACACTGGACAATTGTTGCTTGGCATATTGTGTGTTCATTGCAAACCATGCAATGCCAATTTGTAGTCTGCTTGGTCTGGATTTCTGATTGAATGGTACAACATTAAAGAAAATTGGTTGAGCCATTTTTTAGAAATACTTATAGATAGATACATAGATACATAGAAACATAGATACTTATTTCAAAGCATGCTTATGCTTACAAAATTTGACAAATTGTAATTCTTCAAGAAATTTTTTGACAAATTGTCATTGAATTGTACCACACATGCAATAATGCAATTTACTCTGGTCTATTAAGTAGATCTCCTAGTCTATCTATCAAACATTTCCCTTGGTCTATCCATTGGACCTCTCCTAGTCTATTAGCATTAGCATATAGTATAGTTGTGATCTAACCTTTTAAATGTATATTATGTAAGCATTGAAGGTAGAACAGATATACTATAGAATAAATTTTATAAATATCAAATTTATCATAAAAAATATAGTAAATAAAATGTCTTGGTTTCCTATTTTTTGATTATTAATTAGCCTTCTATTAAATAATTTAGATTTTGTTTTTCTTTTTCTTTTGATTTTGTAGTTGCAATAAATGAAAGATTGTTTTGTTCTAAAAATTTAAAAGGAAAAATGTTGCTGACCCCTAATGCAGTGGTTCTCAAGCTTTTAATTTTAAAATATTAGTTTCTAAATATGCTAGCATTAAAATAAGCCAAATTCATTATGAACTTTATAAAAGAACAAACGCCCACCTGTCTCTACTGCAGCCATGCAGTCGTCAAACGAGTCTAAACCAAAAGAAGCCAACTATAATGATTACATTTGTGTAGAATGCGGCTCATCTGTTTCCAGTCTCTACACCAAGTACAGCGCAGATGTGGTGCAATTAGCCAAGTGTAAAAAATGCGGTCAACCAGCTGATCGATATATTGAATGCGATCGCCTGTTGCTAGCCTTAGATATACTTTTGCATAGACTGGCTGCTATGCGTCATCTGTTGCATAATCACCGACTGGCGCATGGGGCCGTGTGGCGCGGCCTGCTGCTGTTAGTCATCTGCGAGGCCTACGCTTTGTGGCTTGAGGCCAGAGACTTGGACTCGGATCTGTCCGCTGCCGTGTTCTCGGCTGCTAAAGAGATGGAATTCTATGCTAAGCTGTTGGTGTCCACTTTGCAGACTGCCTCTATGGTGAGCCTATTAGTCTGTGTTGTCTTGTGTGAGATGTGTCTGCTTTTGTATCTGTGTGCGTATCGTTTTAGATTTGTGGTAGTGTCTGTGTCTGTCCGTCTGTCTGTGTGTCTGTCTGTCTGTCCGTCTGTGTCTGTCCGTCTGTCTGTCTGTCTGTGTGTCTGTCTGTCTGTGTGTCTGTCTGTCTGTCTGTCTGTGTGTCTGTCTGTCTGTCCGTCTGTGTCTGTCCGTCTGTCTGTCTGTGTCTGTCCGTCTGTCTGTCTGTGTGTCTGTCTGTCTGTCCGTCTGTGTCTGTCTGTCTGTCTGTCTGTGTCTGTCCGTCTGTCTGTCTGTGTCTGTCTTTCTGTCTGTCTGTCTGTCTGTCTGTGTCTGTCCGTCTGTCTGTCTGTGTCTGTCTTTCTGTCTGTCTGTCTGTCTGTGTGTCTGTCTGTCTGTGTGTGTCTGTGTGTCTGTCTGTCTGTCTGTCTGTGTGTCTGTGTCTGTCTGTCTGTGTCTGTCCGTCTGTCTGTCTCTCTGTCTGTCTGTCTGTCTCAGTTCGTGTCTTTCTGTCTGTCTGTCTGTCTGTCTGTCTGTCTGTCTGTGTCTATCTGTCTGTCTCAGTTCGTGTCTTTCTGTCTGTCTCAGTTTGTCTGTCTGTCTGTCTGTCTGTCTGTCTGTGTCTATCTGTCTGTCTTAGTGTCTGTCTGTCTGTCTGTTTCAGTTTATGTCTGTCTGTGTCTGTGTGTCTGTCTTTCTGTCTGTCTGTTTGTCTGTCTGTCTGTCTGCTCGTTGGCACAATACTAATCAATCAAATAAATTAGCTTCCAACTTCCTTTGTGTAAATTTTTTGGCCTTGGTTTCTGTTTTTGCTGTTGATCGCAGTGTCCCAGCTTATAAACAGCTTGTATATATCAAAGCCTTTTTGCAAAGTAATTCCGCCCCTGCCACGCCCCCAGATCTTAGCCATCTTATCCAACGAGTTCGTTAACCGAGGCAGCCTGAGCCTGCACAAGACTGCCAAATTAGTTTTAGTTGCTGGCTGCTGCCGTGCGATGCTGCTGCCCCTGCTAGCCTGGCGATCCACTGTTGGCTTCGATCTGTTCTTCTGGCTGTCATTCTTGCTCAGCTTCAGCATCACCTTGACTGGCCTGTTGGCCCTGCGACCTGGCCAAGCCCTGCATCTGTGCCTATTAGAGGCTGTGCTAGCCTGTAATTGCTCCAGATTCACGGTTGCCATGCTAGCTGATGCAGTTTTGTCTAAGTACGGAGTACAGTTGGGCCTGACGCCGTCAATTGGTATGTTCACTGGCGGCCTGCGGCAGCACCAGCTGCAGTATCGACCTAGCGGTTACAGCTTCACTCGGCTGCCGCCACAGCCAAGACCGCCGCCTTTCATACCGAAGGGCTACGAGTTTTTCTTGGCTGCTTAATTCGTTTAACATTATTTTAATTTATGTTGCAGTGAGACCGCGGAACAGGGTTAGGGGTAAAGTTATTTTGCTTGGGTCATTCACAGACAACTAGATGGACCACTCTGTACATTTGCGTGCAAGCTACTTTCAGTTCAGTATTTTAAAAGCCAAGGCTCACTTATTGCCTCTTACCCCCAGTTAAACCCCCCCCCAACCGCGCCTTTCCACACTACGCCCCTACGCCCCGCCCCGACCCAATTTTTATTGCCTTTCTCGGAATTCCAGCCTAAAGCTGCCATGTAGTCATGTACATTTCAGCATGCCTCTTACCCCCAGTTTAAACCCCCCCCAACCGCGCCTTTCCACACTACGCCCCTACGCCCCACCCCGACCCAATTTTTATTGCCTTTCTCGGAATTCCAGCCTAAAGCTGCCATGTAGTCATGTACATTTCAGCATGCCTCTTACCCCCAGTTTAAACCCCCCCCCCAACCGCGCCTTTCCACACTACGCCCCTACGCCCCGCCCCGACCCAAATTTTTATTGCCTTTCTCGGAATTCCAGCCTAAAGCTGCCATGTACATTTCAGTGGACTGGCTAATGTACATTATGCCTGAACCAATTAGCAAGTTGTTTATGCGTCTGCAAGCTTTTGGGCTTCTGGACTTATCAAAGTCATCTCAGCTGCCTTGATTTTTATAAAATAGCTTACGTATTCTTCTTTGCTACTGAACTGAAAGTAGAAAGCTTATTTTAATAATTATTTATACCTGAGTGGCCCATTTAGCTATTTTAGTATCTGTAAGGGTCATTTAAATGTGTCAACTGGGTTTTTGTTAAGCGTTCAGAATCGCTGTGCCATTTCAAATCCTGGGTATGAACTCAAGGATGTCAAAGTGAAAATTCAATTCAAACCAACAATTTTCTACTCTTAGTAGGTTTGCAGATTTTATAAGAATAAAAGTATTGATACCTGAAATAAAGTATGAATTATATAAAACTCAGATTGGAACTTCAATTGAATGGCATATAGGTTTGAAATTTAGCATGACCGGAGTTCGCATGAAATCCGCATTTTCTCCAACTCATCCCATATTAATATGGAATACGGTAAAACCTAGCAGTTAAAATTAATGAAAGAGTTTACTTGCTAACTACAAACTATAGAAGTGGCTTATTAAGCTTTTATTATGTATATTTTATATTTAGATTATCATGCTCTAAAGTCTGATGTCCTCTTTGAGAGAGATGATATTTTGTTTATCATGAGTCTATCGTATTGTAATATACATTTTTTTAGTAACAGTATATATAATATGCGGGTAGCTTCAATTAAATTATTTTAAGTGTCATATTCTTACAAATGCGTTTGTAAAAATCTTACCTTTAACACGCGTTTCTGTTCTCCGGTTCCAATTAAAAAATGCTATAATACTTATGTTTAACTAAAATTGTAGCATCACTACTACAAGTAGCTTTCGGACACTTGACTCTAACTTTAGATAAGCTTTTCTTTCACTGACTGTTCAAGCGGACTTCATTGCTTTGATTTTCCAATAACTGACTAAAAACGAAGCGGTTGTGTTTTAAAATACACGGCTTTCATTTCAATTTGATACTGTACTTATTTTTAAACAGTAATTTGACTTGTTTATTTATCAGATATATTATTAAATTTTAAGCGCATTATAGAGGTAACGATTAAGTTTTCTATATTTATCACTTAGTCATTTGTTTGATTATTGTTAGAATTTAATTTATTCCTAGACAATCCTCATGAAATTGTTTTATAGCAGTTGATTTTTATTAATGGCCAAAATAGATACCAATTATGATTTATAGAAATTTATGTTCGTTAACAATCCATAGAGCTTGTGAGTTGTAAATTTTTTCTAACAAGCCATTCTTGCTTTGTCAGTAAATACTAATTAGGCTAATTAGGTAATTAAATTTGTCAGCAGCGTAGCAGTTTATCTGTATTGACTCCACTCTACAGCCAGTGTTAAACAAATAAGGGGTCACGTGATGTGGCCAGTGGCAATCAACTGAATCCTAGGCTGTCAAAGCTAGCTGGAATTTTGGCTGTCATATAATATTTTGATTAGGATAAATTTTATCTATTTAGCCTATGCCCATTATAATTGACTTGTCGATTAACTCAGATATAAGTCCTATATTTAGCATTTTAGCTTTTAAGTCAAGGTAAACTAGAAAAGCATTCAGTAATCATTGATGTGAATATTTTTCCAACGCCAATAGTAGTTTCTAATATGCAGCAAGGTCTCTTTCCAATCGGCAATTCCTGATTGGTGTGTACACAGAGACGGGAGGCAAATTGTTTAGCTAACCTACATGACGTATCTCGGATCCAGGTACCGCTTGGCTGATTGCTATTTTATTACTATAAAGTAATCAATTGATTCCTACTCACTGGGGTTCCCACTCGTCCATTGTTTGCCTAAACGAAACCGGTGTACACTTGCTTTAATTAGATTGCAGTAGATTAGATTGATTGGATATTGCTTTTATGAGGTAGGCTACTCACTGGCCTATCATCCTATGCATTTGATAACTTTGATGATTTGTTTGCTAATTTGCTTTTATATAATCCGATAATTTACGTAGTTAACATGGGATAAGTCACATGGAATATTCAGTCTAATGTCTTTTTGATGAGGAAAACTGCTTAATTTGCTTTTGTTCAGCTTCTGCGATTCGCTGTCGCTGCAGAGAGAAACCAGTTTATTTTTCATTGCCTTCCCAGCCAATAGTAAGCCATTTCTGTCTGTCCCCGTTGATTGTGTGTGATCAAAAGTTTTTTTAAAGAATGAGTCCAGCTCACCGCGTAGTGCTCATACAGTCTCACATATTTTGGCAAGCAATAGAGTTCAATAGTAAGTCTAATTTGTCTAGCAAAGCTTGACAATGCTTGAACTGACTACGTCGGCTACAGTAGGGTCGTCTGAATCAGGCTTAAACGAGACAGTCGAATGTGAGTTCGACATTGTACAATTTTTACCAACAGAATCGTATTGGTTGTCCTTTCTCAAATGTCTAGCCGATGACAATGTCGAAGACTTGCAGATATTTTCTAAGTACGTTGACTGGAATCGTTTCCTACAAAGTTGCGACGTTAAGAATGTATGGCTCAACTGTTCAAATGAGTTCACTCTGCCAGGCGGATTAATCTCCGGAAAGCATCCGTATCCCACTAATCCATTCTTTGTCGCTATGTTCTTCAACGCGCAAAAATGCCTGATTTTTATGATGGAGTCCGGCGTCGACTTCTCCAAGCTAAGAGAGCGCGGCGTGTCCGCTTATCATGTCTTATTTAGCGCCATACACTTCATGTCGATCCGTCGATGCCCCGACGCTCCGTTGGCCAAGTATAGCGAGCTGATCACTTTATTTCATTGCACTTTGTTCACCCGCGATCAGCAGAGTTCGATGATTAAATCAGTTTGCCAAAATGGCATGACACCGCTCTCTTGGGGCGTGTACATTGGTCTGCCAGATCAGGTAGAATACGTGATTTACTACTTTTCGCCAAATTGTACAGTGCATTCCGAGTCTCTGGGTATCAACGAGCACATCACTATGGATGTGTCAGATGTTACTGGTGAGGATCCGAGCTTCTTTACTAGTCCACTTTCCGTCATGCTGGACATTTACGGCGAGTCTACTCTGCCCGAGTTAAAAAGGCTCGGCATATTTCGGAAAGGTTGTCTGTGGAAGCACTGGGTGGATTTAATGTTCAAGCGCAATCGAGTCGTAATATTTTTTTACTTGCTGCTCGCCATTTTGCTGACTGTAATCACTGTATTCTTTACCGGTAGCAGTGGCAACGACTATATTAAAAGCAAGTGCGAAAATGCTCCTTCTGTGTATCCAACTGGAACGATTTGTGTCTTACTCACCTGGCTTATCACTTCGGGTTCATCCGTTTTTTTTGCTGCATTTGGAGTTGCTCGAAAGGAATACTACCGGTAATCATCACTGTCCATGCGTAGCTATACAATCGATTCTTATATTCAGTATTCTGTTTATCGAATTTTCCCTGGTTTTTATTGCAGGCACAAAGTCGGATACCCGAAAATACCACGCCGAAACTACAGAGACCTAGTTGGCTGGCTATTTCCTAGCACTGTTGCCTTGCTAATTACAGTGTTCTTGCTTTGGATTTACCTTGACACTGGTCGGAGCTGCGCGATATTTAAAGATTTTATTTACACTGTTAGTAGCTTGTGCCACATTCTCTTGTTGATGACTTGTGTCAGCCTAATTGTGTGCTATCTTCGCCTAGTATCCTCCCTTACTACCTTGATGAGCAGCTTCTACAACAGTCTAGGTACTTTCAGCGTGTTTGTCTTTATGTACCTCTGTTTGATGGTGATTTTTGCGCGAATGTTTCAGTCCAACTTTATTTTCTCAAGCGCCAGTAATGCTACGACCAGCCGATCCGACACGTTTCCAGATTTTCTGGCAGCTTTCTATCAAACGTTTTTAGTATCGTTGAACATCGTCGATACGACAATATTCAGGCCAGCAGACGATCGGATTGATCTCAATGTGACACACCTGTTCTACGTACTGTTTGTGCCGATTCTATTCATAAACTTCGTTGTCGGAATTCTGTCGTCTGTTGTTTCTCAAGTTATCGAACACGACGTTGAAAATCGCTACATTTTAATGCTGGGGGCGTCCGAATTTTCGGAGCGCACATTCTATTTTATTAATGGATTGATTCGACGCTTATTGGGCCATCAAACAGTTAAATTGTCGATTTGTCAGCCGCTTAGTCCGGAAAGCAAGCTTGTTGCATTTTGTCGTAATACGCTCGAGTCAATGATTCCGCAGCGACCTCTGTGACATATTTCGTCGCAAATTGATACAATTGAAAATTCACTCAGTTTTTTTTAAACATAGTGGCATTCTGTGCTCTGTAAATCTATTACGTGATGCAATAGTAATAGTATAGAATTTCTTTGTTCAATGTTGTGTGTGCTCAGAAAGGGCTTAAAAAACCAACCGTTGCGTTTGCGCTAAAATTAGACGAAAAATTTAGTCGGATGTTTGTTATCCGAATTCTGATATGTCCTTACCCGATCGAAAATCCGGATATGACCGAATAATATTTCTAGTCTGGATAGTGAAGTTGAATAACCGAGAGGCACAAAAAACCTATATGGTTTGTAGCTCAGCATAGTTCCTATCCTTGATTCTACAGTTTCACTTTGCGTAATCGGACAGAATTTTTGCAATGTACCGTTTTGCAGTTTTGCAATCAGGCAAATTATTCTGATTCAAATCTATAAAGCAAGCATGCATGACGGAAATGCAATTGCAAATTGTGATAGAAACTTATAGTCTGTTATTAAACTCGCGTTTACATTTAACTACGAAATATTTCCAAATGCTCTTTGTCGTGTTCTAAAATAATTCTCTTTTAAAAATAAACATTGATAAAACAAAGCTATCGAAAGCTGTACAATTCTTTTCTGGATAAATGGATTGTGGATTTTCTCGAAGTACACTCAGTAGCTAAATTGTGAGTGTAGCTACTTATAGTGTAATTAATCGATGCAGTTCTATGCCGTCTCAATCGGGTCTAAACCCCCGCCCATATTGCTTAGAATTGCAACAATCCCTTGGCCACGCTCCTATGTCGCAAATATTTGACATTAATGCCTGCTACCAATCAATGAATTCTTTTTTGGCATACTGCTCAGTGCTTTACCGAGTGTCAATCACTTGATATTTTAAAACAAGAGTGTTTGATCAATCAGTCAGATGCGTATTATCAATATTTGATCACCAGGTCACAAGTGGAACAGTCAGAATTTCGGGCAGTGTGAACTCTTTCAACAGCTGCTACTTTAGATTACATGTAGCTGTCCATAAAGTTTCATAAGAACTAGATAGTGATAATTAAAACTGGCTATAATAATATTCAAGCATTAACCGAGAGTGTAGGAAGAGATGCAGCTCAGAGTTATAGCTTCGGTCTATTTTTTATTAAGTATCTGTTTTTCATATGTATGATAAAGAAAAAAGTTCTAGTAGTTGCTAGGTTGGAGACGTTATTTTACGTTGCTTTCGTTGTATGACTTTAGGGAGACGAAAACAGCTTTTATCTTAATAGCTTTTCTAGCTGTCCCTTTTTGATGGAAGAACTTCTAGTCTAATTAATATTATCGTCTCCAGCCCAGGGAGCCTAGTTATTCATAGTCCTAGTCAAGCACTTCCGTTCACCTTATCAATAATTAAATCAATGCACGGCTTTGGATAGCTTGTAAATCCAGTTTGATTCGCATTTTGCTACGCCAGTCGATCCGTTGCCATGCCAACAGAAATAAACTTCGATCGTCGCATGATTTTTCTTTGTTATTCTGGCTGGCACACAGCGGATGCTGTGCTAGTTAAGCGGATTAGCTCAGAGTGAGCTCTCGGTTTCCCAACTGGCTCGGAAGGTAAATATTTGCATAGTTGATTATTGATTGCCCACTCAGGTCCACTTTTCCAGGCCGCTGTTTGCCTAGCCTTCGGATTATAATACAATAGCAGATTCTATAGACAGTTTTATTGTTTCACAAAGCCAGGTGAATTTATCAAGGGCCCCCAAATACTGTCTGGCATTCTGATCTGGCCACTTGATTTTACACTAACAGCTAGTGTTGATTTCAAACGAAAAACTTGCTGAATTAGTTGCTGAATAAACATTTTCACGTGGTTATGAGTAACACAGCCAATCACTGTCATGTGATTACTGGAGAGCCAAGCATAGCCAATGATATAATCTGATTAGCTTGCCCTATAAACTGGCGCCTAAAAGTCAATATCGGAACACAGAACGTTGTTTTCAACTGTACGCGGAATATTTTTGGCAACCGACAACTACAGCAAAGCAAAACTCGATTCGCAATGAAGCACAAAAATTCTATCTTGCCCAAGTTGGATACACCGGAAATGATCGAATGTCCCTACAACATTTTGGACTTTTTACCAACCAACGAGGACTGGTTAGCTTTCGTCAAGTGTCTCGCCGAGGACAACGTTGAAGACTTAGAAGTTTTTTCAAGGCACATCAACTGGAAGCAGTTCCTGCAAAGCAGAGACACAGGTGGTGTTTGGCTTGAATGCAGTCCGCAGTTCGCTAGCACTGTTGCTATGTGCAATAATGTGCATCCGTTTCCTACCAACCCTTTCTTTATCGCGATGTTTTATAACGCACAGAAGTGTCTGATTTACATGAATGAGTCTGGCGTTGACTTTAGCAGCATTGTTGAGCACGGCTTAAACGCTTATCATCATTTGTTTGGAGCACTTAGTTTTTCATCCAAGCGCCGATTGGAAACAGGTTCGAAGACAGAAATTTTTGACTTGGTGTGCTTGTTCCATCGTGTGCTTTTCACTCAGAAACAGCATACTGTTATGCTTAATTCTCGAAGTGTTGCCGGCATGAGTCCATTGAGCTGGGGTGTGTACCTCGGTCTTGCAAACTATGTTGAGTACGTCATCTACTATTTCTCACCCAACTGTCTTGTAAAGTCGGAGGCTATCGGCATTACTGAGCACATCACTATGGATGTGTCCGAACTCGTTGGCGAAAATCCGTGTTATTTCACCAGCCCAATCTGCATCCTGCTTGATTTGTACGGCGAATCAACCCTGCCGGAGCTCAAGAAAATCGGAATTTTTAGGCACAACTTCATCTGGAAACAGTGGGTTGACCTGCTTTTTGAGTCGAATAAGATGTTTCTCTATACCATTCTTTTCGTCGGTGTTCTGCTCACTGTGTTTACTGTTGTGTTCACTGGCAGCATTCTCAACGATTACATCAAGTTTAGATGCGCCGGCGTGAATACCGATACTCCTATTGGAACAGTTGTAGTTCTCTCGGTTTGGCTTGCGTACACTTCGCTTGGAACATTTTCTATGTTGTATGGAGTTGTTCGCAAGGAATATATAAGGTGAGTACGTTTGTAATGCCATTTCACTCTTGTGCCATTCGGTTGGTTTGCAATCGTCAATTTGTTAAGACGTTTTTGCCATTTTTTGATAAATATTTCAGGAACCAAGTGAATTATCCTAAATGGCCAAGGAAGTACTACTATGACATGTTGACGTGGAACTTGCCTACCTTAGTCTCGTTTCCTGCCACTGTCGGTCTGTTTTGGATCTACTTGGATGCTGAACGCGCTTGCCAACTATTCGGTCACTTTATTTACACTTTCACTGGTCTATGCAACATAATTCTGTTGCTGTCTAGTGCCTGTCTTCTTGTCTGCTATCTTCGCCTGTTGCGGCCACTGACTACTTTAATGAGCAGTTTCTACAACAGTTTAACAGCGTTCACCTTCTTTATAGTCCTCTATTTGGTACTTATGGCCATCTTCGCGCGAATGTTTCAGTCCAACTTTATCTTCTCTAGCTCAACTAATTCTACTACTAGCAGGCCGGATACAATTCCTCAGTTTCTAGCCGCCTTCTACGAGACATTTCTAGTTTCTTTGAACATTGTTAACACGACGATATTTGTACCGAAGAACGATCGCATCGACCTGAACGTGACCCACATATTCTACGTGCTATTTGTGCCGATTCTATTCATTAACTTTGTAGTCGGTATTCTGTCGTCCGTAGTTGCTCAAGTGCAGGAGCACGACATTGAGAACCGGTACATTCTGATGCTTTCCTCGGCAGACTATTCGGAGAGGTCGATGGCATTGTTTCGCAAGCTGAGTTGCAAGCCGCGATCGATTGTATTGAGAATCTGCGAGCCGCTTACTCCGCAGAGCAAGCTCATCGTGTCGGCTAACAATGAAACTTTGGCTGAGAAAATTGCTTCGCAAAACTCTCTGGATTACCCAGCTTATCTGGGCCAAGATAGTTAATGGACTTTGTGTAATAGCATTGAATTTAATCCAAGATACGTCTGTCAAAGTAATGGAAGCTTTGGTTCATAAGCATCAATTTAGCTCATAGCGGCTATGAATCCTAATCATGAGTGACAAATTTCACTGTACCATTAAAATATGACGTCAAATATTCAATCTGCTCAACTATAAAATAACAAAGAGAGCATTTAAACATGGTCAAAACTGCACTTCGATCGCAAGCCCGTGGCGTTCGTTTAACAGTGTAGCACTATAGTCCACGATTCTAGGGACTGATCTTGCTTCTCACTGCTTGTGACAGTCGTGTCTAAATGAAAATCTAGGGCTGAAACTACAGAGCCGCTATGAACCAAATTGATGCTTGTTGGACCAAATTAAATGCTGCAAATTAAATTAATAATTCTATGAGAAATCATAGTTTCTGCGGCTAGAATAATTGGCTGCTTAGCTTGACAATTTAGAAGAGTGGCAGTGCGCTTGATTGGCTTGATAGAATTTTTATCCGTTTAGGATAATACAAAAAAATTAAGTGTTTTCGTTTCCTAATGTCTTAACAAGTAGTAACCTTGATGATAATATTAGTAACAACATATTTCTCACAAAAAAACATAAAATGTAAGTTTATTACGTACTCTTTTGCGAGAGTTGCACGTAATTTTCAATCGATGCACGTCTATCCAAAAGTAGATTTTTATTCTTACTCTAATTCCAGTGGTACATGGCTTTTTATACATTATTCTTACTGTTGCTTTTAATGGAGAGTTAGAAAAAATCTTAATTTACTTTTTTACTAGAATTGTTACATTTACTTCAAAAAAAACATTTTATGCTGAACTGATAATTCTACTAGATAACAAGTTGCACGAAAATAAAAAAGGAAACTAATATGCTCTGATTTCACCCGGTTAAAACAAACTTGAACTTAAACTCGAACTAAGACAATAATTTCATTTCTAATGAATTGAACTTTCATACACGCTATGATACTGAATACCGATTAAAGATTAAGTTCAGTGTATGAACTCTTAATAGCAGCAAATAGCAGCAACAGTAATAATAGATTACACCTGCCCTAATGAGCAGATCTGCAACCGACAGCTCAGCCGCAGCTATTGCACTGCGCATCGGAAGGGCTGATGAGTTCAAGGACTGGGGGGTCACCACATACACCCGCCATTACCCCAGCTATTTAACAGCTATTGAGTTGCTGGGCCACCAGCCTCCCAGATCATCACTTGCTGGGCCAGCCTCCCAGATCCTCAGTTGCTGGGCCAGCCTCCCAGATCCTCAGTTGCTGGGCCAGCCTCCCAGATCCTCAGTTGCTGGGCCAGCCTCCCAGATCCTCAGTTGCTGAGCCAGCCTCCCAGATCATCAGTTGCTGAGCCAGCCTCCCAGATCCCCAGTTGCTGAGCCAGCCCCCAGATCCTCAGTTGCTGGGCCAGCCTCCCAGATCCTCAGTTGCTGGGCCAGCCTCCCAGATCCTCAGTTGCTGAGCCAGCCTCCCAGATCATCAGTTGCTGAGCCAGCCTCCCAGATCCTCAGTTGCTGAGCCAGCCTCCCAGATCCCCAGTTGCTGGGCCAGCCTCCCAGATCATCAGTTGCTGAGCCAGCCTCCCTCAGCAACTTCCCAAATCCTATTAGAACTATCGTTACAACATTAGTTGCAATTGAGATTTATTGTACAAATAGACTAGATGCTTTTAAGGCAATAGCTTTATCAGAACAATTAAATACACGATATAAGCTTAAATGAGAAATCGTTAATTTTTCTTTTAAAATGTTGCAGCAAATGAGAGCGGCCCAGTTTGTTAGCTTGTTTGGCGCTGGCTGCTCGCTGCCGCTCCTCCTGCTGGCACTGATTAGCATCGCTCCGCCATGCGTGCTGGCCCGATCCAAGTTCGTGTCCGTTAATATGTTCGCCAAGTGGCAGTCCACCTCGCTGCTGGCTGAGGCTAGGCAAGAGTTTACTTGATTCATCATTAATTTTCTTAGTTATTGTAATTTCAAATTTAAAACAATAACAATATGATGAGCATTCCCTAATCATTTGTAGTGAGTTCCTTCACCAGCAAAATTCGGAACTGTTCTGGCAATATTTGGACAATCTGGCACAGCGGAATGACTTGAGTAGCAGTGAGTAAAGTTTGACTGACTGACTCACTGACCCACTGCCCCACTGACCTACTGACTCACTGACCCACTGACTCACTGACCCACTGACTCACTGAATCACTGACCCACTGCCCCACTGACTCACTGACCTACTGACTCACTGACCCACTGACCTACTGACTCACTGACCCACTGACCTACTGACCCACTGACCTACTGACCTACTGACCGTCACTGACCCACTGACTCACTGACTCACTGACCAACTGACCCACCGACTCACTGACCCACTGACTCACTGACTCACTGACCAACTGACCCACCGACTCACTGACCCACTGACTCACTATCATACTGCACCTGACCGGAGCTGACCCAGCCACCCAACGGCAAAACCAACCCGCAGTGACGGACAGCGCAGAGTACCAGCTGGCCCTGTCCGAGTCAAGCCGACTCGCGCCCGGCAGTCGGTCCGACCTGCTCCGCCTGTGGCTGTCACTGCGAGCTGCCTCGCCAGCCCTGGAGATGAACGCTCAGCTGGGCTTGAATGACGCTGATAGATGCTTGAAAAGCCTCGACAGTAGCGGCGGTTTCGCCGTCCTACCAGGCGGTGGCATCGCCTGTACCGCGGATCAGCTAGATGCTGAATTGGCCGCGGCCAATGCCAGCGCACCTCTGCAGCTGTACCGGACTGATAAAGTCAGGCTGGAATCAGCTGGAGTTGATGAGCAGCAACTGCCGCCAACGGTTCTACTCTATGCTAGATTGGCTTCCGGCGGTTTTCCAGCTTGGCACGTTGCCATGACAACGCTGGCCAAAGCCGGCAAACTGAGATACGCTTTTCGTCACGCTCCGCCAGCTGAGTTGAATTCGCTGCAGCGGCGACAGCAGCGCACGAGGCTGTCGGGCTATGGTGTGGAATTGGCTATCAAAAGTACAGAGTATAAGGCTATGGATGATAGCAAAGTTGAGGGTGAGTTGCGTCTTTTTACTAACTTTATATATTTACTTCATACACCTCATTTAGGATGCGATGCTCTAAACATACTACTAAGAGTCTGCCGTTTTGATAATTGGCGATATTTATGTGTAAGAATGGATACAGAGACATGGAAATTAGATATAGATCGTAGATAGACATAGATTGATTGATAGATTGATAGACATCAATAGACAACAGACAGATAAACAGACAGACAGACAGACAGACAGACAGACAGACAGACAGACAGACAGACAGACAGACAGACAGACAGACAGACAGATAGACAGACAGACAGACAGACAGACAGACAGACAGACAGACAGACAGACAGACAGACAGACGGACATACAGATAGACAGACAAAGACAGACAGACAAACAGACAGACAGACAGACAGACAGACAGACAGACGGACATACAGATAGACAGACAAAGACAGACAGACAAACAGACAGACAGACAGACAGATAGACATGCAAACAGACAGACAGACAGACAGACAGACAGACAGACAGACAGGCAGGCAGACAGAGAGACAGACGGACAGACAGACAGACAGACAGAAAGAAAGACAGGCAGGCAGACAGACAGACAGACAGGCAGGTAGGCAGACAGACAGCAGACGGACAAACGGACAAGACAGACAGGCACTAGGACACTAAGACAGACAGATTTATTAAGTTCACTGATTAATTGACAGATAGTGTGATGGATAGAGACATAATGTCAGTCTTCCTTTACTCTGCAAAATAATTTTAGCGACTAGTCAAAGTGGTAAGTTCCCGGTGTTGTATTGGTTTTTCAACTATTCAGTGAAATCAATTTTTTATGGTATTTGTGATTATTTATAACTGTATGGCAGCCATTCACGTGATTTACCTGCTGTATTGTAAGGTGTCAGAATTGCTGACCTTTGTATTGTAAGCAACGTATACGAAGTTTAACCGTGTGTTATTCTAATAATGATAAGCGACTTTTTAACAGGTGGTTTCATCAGAAATATGGGTTATTAATCATATAATCTGCTTATTTACCTCTCTATACTACTTGCTGAATGGATTCTCAAATAAATATACGAGTATAACTTTTTATTAATTTCTGCCAGACAGCAAAGAAGATTCTCATCGGCGGCATGACGAAGAGGACGAAGTGCAGGGCTTCCTGTTCTCCAAGCTGAGGTCAGTCAGTCCTAATTAGCGCATATCCGTCCCATAAGCAGCTAGCGCTGAGGCAATCCTGCCCACTGAGCAACCCCCCCCCTCGGCCAATTTTTTGTAAACCAAAAGTCACAAATGAATGTGGTTGAGCACAGAAGGGAATCAATTTGTTGCAACACCCCACCCTATCCATTGCAATCCCTACTGCTGCAACACACCCTATCCATTGCAATCCCTACTACTGCAACACCCCACCCTATCCATTGCAATCCCTACTACTGCAACACACACACACCCTATCCATTGCAATCCCTACTGCTGCAACACACCCTATCCATTGCAATCCCTACTGCTGCAACACCCCACCCTATCCATTGCAATCCCTACTACTGCAACACACCCTATCCATTGCAATCCCTACTGCTGCAACACACCCTATCCATTGCAATCCCTACTGCTGCAACACCCCACCCTATCCATTGCAATCCCTACTACTGCAACACACCCTATCCATTGCAATCCCTACTGCTGCAACACACCCTATCCATTGCAATCCCTACTGCTGCAACACACCCTATCCATTGCAATCCCTACTACTGCAACACACCCTATCCATTGCAATCCCTACTGCTGCAACACACCCTATCCATTGCAATCCCTACTGCTGCAACACACCCTATCCATTGCAATCCCTACTGCTGCAACACACCCTATCCATTGCAATCCCTACTGCTGCAACACCCCACCCTATCCATTGCAATCCCTACTGCTGCAACACACCCTATCCATTGCAATCCCTACTGCTGCAACACACCCTATCCATTGCAATCCCTACTGCTGCAACACCCCACCCTATCCATTGCAATCCCTACTGCTGCAACACACCCTATCCATTGCAATCCCTACTGCTGCAACACACCCTATCGATTGCAATCCCTACTGCTGCAACACACCCTATCCATTGCAATCCCTACTGCTGCAACACCCCACCCTATCCATTGCAATCCCTACTGCTGCAACACACCCTATCCATTGCAATCCCTACTGCTGTTTCCTATGCACTCCAGAGCCCTCCACCCGAACCTGAGCCAAGAGCTGAACCAGTTCAAGCAGCACCTGTTGGACAGCTCAACCGAGATTGCGCCGTTGAAAGCTTGGCAATTGCAAGACCTGAGCTACCAAGCTGCCCAACGAGTACTCACCGTCACTGTTGACGACAGTCTTCACGTGCTGCGCGATCTCAGTCAGAACTATCCTGTACGGGCCAAGGCCCTGTCACAGATTGCTGTGCTGCCAAGCCTGAGAGCTCAACTGGAAGCCAACCAGCGATTGTTTCAGCAGCAGCTCGGCTTGCCGCAGGGAGCCTCTCTGTTATTGGTCAATGGCCGGCCTGTGGATTTGGAGTTCTACGATGTGTTCACTATGCTGCAGGTGTGTGTGTGTGTGTGTGTGTGTGTGTGTGTGTGTGTGTGTGTTTAGGTTCCCATAGCAACCCCTTGTGTTCTCATAGCAACTAGTATTTGCACTCTTAGATTCTCATAGCAACCGATATTTGTCCTCTTAGGTTCCCATAGCAACCAATATTTGTTCTCTTAGGTTCTCATAGCAACCGATATTTGTACTCTTAGATTCTCATAGCAACCGATTTTTGTCCTCTTAGGTTCTCATAGCAACCGATATTTGTACTCTTAGATTACCATAGCAACCGATTTTTGTCCTCTTAGGTTCCCATAGCAACCGATATTTGTCCTCTTAGGTTCTCATAGCAACCAATATTTGTTCTCTTAGATTCCCATAGCAACCGATTTTTGTCCTCTTAGGTTCCCATAGCAACCGATATTTGTACTCTTAGATTCTCATAGCAACCAATATTTGTCCTCTTAGGTTCCCATAGCAACCGATTTTTGTCCTCTTAGGTTCCCATAGCAACCGATATTTGTACTCTTAGATTCTCATAGCAACCAATATTTGTCCTCTTGGGTTCCCATAGCAACCGATTTTTGTCCTCTTAGGTTCCCATAGCAACCGATATTTGTACTCTTAGATTCTCATAGCAACCAATATTTGTCCTCTTAGGTTCCCATAGCAACCAATATTTGTCCTCCTAGGTTTTCATAGCAACCGATATTTGTACTCTTAGATTCTCATAGCAACCGATTTTTGTCCTCTTAGGTTCTCATAGCAACCAATATTTGTCCTCTTAGATTCCCATAGCAACCAATATTTGTCCTCTTAGATTCCCATAGCAACCAATATTTGTCCTCTTAGATACCTTAAAAGCTGCTATTCCTACCTTGTATGCCCATAGCAACCATTAGCTTGTATTTTTATCTCAATTCCTCTCAAAGCAACAAGCATTATTTTCGTAAATTTGTGTCTTTGGTGACTTATATTTTGTGGCATAGTTTTAGTTCCTCTTAGAAACGAATATTTTATAAGCCTGTAGCCAATATCTATTCCTTTTTTCCCACAAGCCCTAGCAACATCAAGCTACACACAACTCCCTCATCCACTCTAACGCCAGTCTCTCACAGAGGAAGCCAGCCTGATGGACGCGGCTACACAGCTGGGCCTCCCAGCCTCCCACGTAGCCAGTGTCGTGCTTCGCTCTCTCGCCGCTTCATCTGCTTCAGCTTCCGATGAGAAATTTGCTTTAGACTTTCGCGATCCGGCAGTTGTCTATCTGAACGATTTGGAGCAGAGCCAGGTGTACGCCCAGTGGCCCAGGAGCGTGCACGACCTGTTGAAGCCGGCTTTCCCTGGCACTATGCGGAGAATCGCTAGGAACCTGTTCAACTTGGTGGTCTTCATCGATCCGGCTGTCAAAGAGAGCGCCGATCTCATTCGCTACTGCGAGGCATTCGTTCAGCATACGGTGCCCATTCGGATTGGTGAGGGCTCGCCAGTGTCTTGTATTGGTGCCTAGTATTCCTTGATCCCATCCTGTGTGTGGTGATTCCATAATCCGATCCTGTGTGTAATCTAATGATCCCATCCTGTGTGTGGTGATTCCATGATCCCATCCTGTGTGTGGTGATTCCATGATCCCATCCTGTGTGTGGTGATTCCATGATCCCATCCTGTGTGTGGTGATTCCATGATCCTATCCTGTGTGTGGTGATTCCATGATCCCATCCTGTGTGTGGTGATTCCATGATCCCATCCTGTGTGTGACCCAATGATCCCATCCTGTGTGTGACCCAATGATCCCATCCTGTGTGTGACCCAATGATCCCATCCTGTGTGTGACCCAATGATCCCATCCTGTGTGTGACCCAATGATCCCATCCTGTGTGTGACCCAATGATCCCATCCTGTGTGTGACCCAATGATCCCATCCTGTGTGCGACCCAATGATCCCATCCTGTGTGTGACCTAATGATCCCATCCTGTGTGTGACCCAATGATCCCATCCTGTGTGTAATGTTAATCTCGTGAGCCATGTTACTCTTGTCTAACTTTATATCATTAGCAATCCAATCAATGTTGATTTTGATTCCGTCTAATTCAACTAAATCCCCCCATTTACTCCCGTCAGGCCTAGTCTGGGCACCCAAAGACGAAGTCGGCCGGGCTCTCGTTCGCTCGTTCAATTTTGTTAAAAACGACAAAGGCTCCACACGGTCCGCTGTCAGCTATCTCACCGACATCTATTCAGTGACGTTTGAGCAGGGCTACAGTCTCAATTTAGAGTTTGCTCATCAGTACTTCAAAGGTCTCTACCCGGATGTTGACTCCAAAGACGCGCTTGGGGATAAATCGTCGGATTATGAAGATCAACTGGCTGCTGGACAGGCTTTCCTAGCCAGATCCGGGCTGGCCTCTGCTCCCGCTGTGCTGCTCAATGGCGGACTGTTGGACACCAACGCTGCGGTGACAAATTTTGAAGAGACGGTAAGATGCTTGCGGGCTATTTACAAGCAATATCTACACCACTGATGGATCTAAAGCTGATATTTTCCTGCCCCCCAATGTACATATAGCTGATATTCTCCTGCCCCAGTGTACATATATCTGATATTCTCCTGCCCCCAATGTACATATGGCTGATATTTTTCTGCCCTAAGGTACATATAGTTGATATTTTCCTGCCCCCAATGTACATATAGCTGATATTTTTCTGCCCTACGGTACATATAACTGATATTTTCCTGCTCCCAATGTACATATAGCTGCTATTTTTCTGCCTTAAGGTACATATAGCTGATATTTTCCTGCCCCCAATGTACATATAGCTGATATTTTTCTGCCCTAACGTACATGTAGATGTTATTTTTCTGCCCCCACTGTAATGCACATTCTCTAACCTCCCTATTGTACATACACTTGCCTGCGCTTCGGCATCGTGCTACTTTATTTAACCCCTCAATGTACATCGAACAGAAAAAACTCTGAAACCCAACCTCTTATTGTACAAATGGTAAAGCTATGCATATCAGTACGCACATTAACAAATCAACTTTCACTCTGCCAGGTGTTAACGGAGATCATGCGCCAGACCAGCGAGCTACAACGCGAGGTGGCGGCCGGTCAGTTGAAAGATTCGCAAAATGTTGTCGACTTTATCAACGAAAGGCCCAACGTAGTGAAACGGCTCAACCAGCGACTGCTGCAGGGAGGCAAGACGCTGACTCAGGCGCAGCTGAATGCTGTTGGTAAACTCAGGTGAGTGGCTGTTATTATTTTTTGTGTTTTTTTGAGTACATTCCGTCACTCAATCTCACCCGTCACTCTCAATCTCATCCCATCAGTCAATCTCACCCCGTCACTCTTAATCTCACCATGTCACTCTCAATCTCACCCGCACTCTCAATTTCACCCTGTCGTTCAATCTCACCCTATAACTTTCAATCTCATCCCATCACTCAATCTCATCCCGTCACTCTCAATCTCACCCGGAACTCTCAATCTCTGAATTCACTCTCACTCTCACTCGTCACTCAATCTCACCCGTCACTCTCAATCTCACCCGTCACTCTCAATCTCACTCGTCACTCTCAATCTCACCCGTCACTCTCAATCTCACCCGGCACTCTCAATCTCACCCGTCACTCTCAATCTCACCCGTCACTCTCAATCTCACCCGGCACTCTCAATCTCTTAATTCACTCTCAATCTCACCCGTCATTCTCAATTCACTCTCAGTCTCACCCCGTCACTCCCAGTCTCACCCCGTCACTCCCAGTCTCACCCCGTCACTCACAGTCTCAGCCGTCACTCTCAATCTCACCCGTCACTCTCAATCTCACCCGTCATTCTCAATTCACTCTCAGTCTCACCCCGTCACTCCCAGTCTCACCCTGTCACTCACAGTCTCACCCCGTCACTCACAGTCTCACCCCGTCACTCACAGTCTCACCCTGTCACTCTCATCTCGTCTCCCATCTCCATACGTTTCTCAATTCTCACCGCAGCTATTTTGTTAAAAACGACGACTCGGCCACGCGAGCCGCCAGTCTCTGGCTGGCCTGCGACTTGGCCACCGCCGGCTGCCGCTCCCACGCCTACGAAGCGCTCCGCCTGGTGAAGGCCTCCGCTCAGCTGCGCCTGGCCCTGCTGCACACTGGCGAGCCAGGCCTGTTATTAGCCAAGGCTCTGCAGTCGGCAGCCAGCACCGTGGCAACTAAATCCGCCAAGCATGCGGTCAATCTGGCCAGCAAGCTGTGCAAGCCGGAGAATTGGCCGGCTGTGAGCGGCATTAACGAGGCGGCGGTTGGAAACAAAGCGCTTAAAGAATTGGCCGTTCACGGCATGGACTGGGACGCGTTTGCTGCCGCTGCGGACTCGGACCAGACTAGGAGGGAGTTGGATAAGTGAGTCCGATCCCAATCCCATTCACAGGTAGTAGGATTCAAATCCCGTAATATTCACAGGTAGTAGGATTCAAATCCCGTGATCCCATTCACAGGATGTAGGATTCAAATCTCGTGATCCCATTCACAGGTAGTAGGATTCAAATCCCGTGATCCCATTCACAGGATGTAGGATGCAAAATCCCGTGATCCCATTCACAGGTAGTAGGATTCAAATCTCGTGATCCCATTCACAGGTAGTAGGATTCAAATCCCGTGATCCCATTCACAGGATGTAGGATTCAAATCTCGTGATCCCATTCACAGGTAGTAGGATTCAAATCCCGTGATCCCATTCACAGGATGTAGGATGCAAATCCCATTATCCCACTCACAGGTAGTAGGATTCAAATCCCGTGATCCCATTCACAGGTAGTAGGATTCAAATCTCGTGATCCCATTCACAGGTAGTAGGATTCAAATCCCGTGATCCCATTCACATGTAGTAGGATTCAAATCTCGTGATCCCATTCACAGGTAGTAGGATTCAAATCCCGTGATCCCATTCACAGGATGTAGGATTCAAATCTCGTGATCCCATTCACAGGTAGTAGGATTCAAATCCCGTGATCCCATTCACAGGATGTAGGATGCAAATCCCGTGATCCCATTCACAGGTAGTAGGATTCAAATCCCGTGATCCCATTCACAGGATGTAGGATGCAAATCTCGTGATCCCATTCACAGGATGTAGGATTCAAATCCCATGATCCCATTCACATGTAGTTTAATTAAAACCTCGATATTCCATTCACAAGTAGTAGAATTCAAATCCGTTTATCCCATTCACAGATAGTAGGATTCAAATCCCGTGATCCCATTCACAGGATGTACGATAAATCCCGTGATCCCATTCAGGTAGATTTCGAATCCGTTGATCCCTTAAATCATAAAAGTAAACTTAGGCTACTTATCCTCAAATTCCAGGCAAGAAAATTAATCGATAAATTTCCCAGTTGGGATAAATGTTGAGCACTCCCAAAATAATTTCTGCAGGCTATCGAAATTCGCCTCAACCGAGCTTGGAACGCCTGCGGCGGCGTCCACCGCCGAACCGCCCTCCCTGGCGCTGGTCTCCAACGGCCGCCTGGTTGGGCCGCTGCCCCAACCGGAAGTGGACCCGGCGGATCTGCGCCTGTTGGAACGCTTAGCACTGAGCAGAGCTGGCCGAGCCGTGGCCGAATCGTTGGACAAATTATCGAATACCGAGCTGGCTAGCGTCGGCAACGATCGGTCCGAATTATCTATGCGATTGTCGGCGCTATTGAACTCGCATCCGGCTGCTGTTGGTTCCGGTTCCGGTTCTACTTCTAGTTCCGGTGGTAGTACTTCCGGTTCGTCGGCAACTCGTCGAATCGCTATGCCAGACGGTCTGCAGCCGGGGGGCTTACTCAAGCTCGAACCAATGGAGCCGAATTCGGCGAGGCCGAGTCTGGAGGTGACGGCAATTGTCGATCCGCTGTCGAGGGATGCTCAAAAGATGTCTCACATTCTGCTGGTGCTTCGGCAGGCTTTGAATGCTCGAATCACTGTGGCCTTTAATTGTCGGGAGAAATTATCTGAACCGCCGTTAAAAACTTTCTATAGGTAAGCGGTTTTGTAATTGTTATTTTGATTTTTTCATTTGCCGATATGTTGTGTAATGTACTTTTCTAATCCGAAATTTTAACTAGTAAAATATTAATTTTAACTTGCATTTTTGCCAACTCTCCGAATTCTTTAAGGATGCCGCCAATCCCCGAATCCTTTGATGATGCCGCCAATCCTAAATCATTTGATGATGCCGCCAATCCTAAATCATTTGATGATGCCGCCAATCCCCCGAATCCTTTGATGATGCCGCCAATCGCCGAATCCTTTGATGATGCCGCCAATCCTAAATCATTTGATGATGCCGCCAATCCTAAATCATTTGATGATGCCGCCAATCCCCCGAATCCTTTGATGATGCCGCCCATTCCCCGAATCCTTTGATGATGCTTGTTTAACTTACATTTTATAATTAAAAAGGTAAAATTTTTAGTAGATGGCTAGAATATTGGTTGCTATTTTGTTTTTGTCATATTCAGTAGTCTCCCAAAAACTTCATCACCATTTACTGATTTAATAATGAATTTGCTGATACGTATCGCAAGTTACTTTTCTAAAGCATATTTCCCTCTACCCTGCCAGGTATTTATTAACCGCGGCGCCAGTATTCGCAAAAGACGGCAGCCTGTCAAGTGCCGGCAGCACCGTCAACTTTGACGGCATGCCGTCGCAACCGATCCTGACTCTGGGCATCGACACTCCGCACAACTGGATGGCCGAAGTCGTCAACTCCCCGTACGATTTGGACAACATTCAACTCGCCGCAGTGTCCGGCAGCGGAGTTCACGCCGAATATGAGCTCGAATACCTCCTGGTTGAAGGTCACTGCGTTGACTCGGCTAGTAACCAGATCCCCCGCGGCCTGCAGTTCACCCTGGGCACAGTGCAGCGGCCGTTGCTAAGGGACACCATTGTCATGTACAATCTGGGCTATTTCCAATTGAAGGCCGCTCCCAATGCTTGGCAACTGCGGCTGCGAGCTGGAAAATCTGCCGATATTTACGACATTGCGGCGCACGAGAATACGGACGGCGAGACGGCGGCCGGTGACCCTGTGGCCGTCCTGGACTCGTTCCGATCCAAGGTCATCACTGTGCGCGTGGCTAAGAAGCCGGACCGGCTCGATGACAGCCTGCTGGGCGACGAGCCTGCTCAGCAGAGCATCTGGGGCTCCATCTCCAAGTGAGTGTTCTGGTTATTTCAATTGTACTTTTGATTTTTGCCGGCAACCTCGGACTCTTTGATCATCCGAGTTTCTTTTATGATGCCGCCACCCTCACAGATTCTTTGATGATGCCTCCACCCTCACAGATTCTTTGATGATGCCTCCACCCTCACAGATTCTTTTATGATGCCGCCACCCTCACAGATTCTTTGATGATGCCTCCACCCTCACAGATTCTTTGATGATGCCGCCACCCTCACAGATTCTTTTATGATGCCGCCACCCTCACAGATTCTGATGATGACGCCACCCTCACAGATTCTTTTATGATGCCGCCACCCTCACAGATTCTTTTATGATGCCGCCACCCTCACAGATTCTTTGATGATGCCGCCACCCTCACAGATTCTGATGATGACGCCACCCTCACAGATTCTTTGATGATGCCGCCGCCCTCACAGATTCTTTTATGATGCCGCCACCCTCACAGATTCTTTGATGATGCCGCCACCCTCACAGATTCTTTTATGATGCCGCCACCCTCACAGATTCTATGATGATGCTGCCAATCTCCCGAATCATTTGATGATGCCGCCAATCTTCCAGAATCTTTGATGCTCCAATATCCTTTTTATAGCACTCCTAACCTCACAAGTCCTTCAATCGCGACTAAAATTTCTGGCCAGTTTAAAAAAACATTTTATAAGGAATAAATTATTTTTTTAATTTAGCACTCTGGAATTGCTTGCCACGTCACCGCTTCACTATCTGTTATCTTTTTGCAACACATTATTTTTCAGCGCCATTGGAATCAGGTAAAATACTTAGTCGTGAATTAAAAAAGCATTACTTTCTTAAAGTTGAATGCATACGCTAAAGTTTGAAACAATTTGTCCTCTGTCTTTTCTGTCTTCTGTTTTTTAGTAGCTAAGGTATCCTCTCTAAAGAAACGGTGCATGTCGTGTTAATATTTTCTCTTTATCGTTGGAAATTAATTAAATTAAACTTTGGCCCTCAATTCCTTACTGCTCTACTAATATTAGTAAAATACGCTCTTTTCTATATAATATTAATCAAGTTCATGCTGGTACAGTATGTGCAGAATAAAGAAATTCTTAATAATTTTTATCATCCATCCATTTATCCTTACGCATCAAAGTGCCTTCACTGCCAGTCCAACAGTATCTAGCGAGGACCGGGACCAGACTCTCAACATCTTCTCCGTCGCTTCCGGACACCTCTACGAGCGATTTCTTCGGTTAGTTTGCGTTCTTATTTCTTCATTATTATTATTATTATGTTCTGAATTTGGTCATGCTACTTACTCGTAAGTAGTGAAAATTTCGTCTCTATTTTTTAAATAATTAATATATTGGATTAAATCCGTACTAATCACAGATACTAAAATAACTAGATGGGCCACTCAGGCATACGAGCTAAATACTTAGTAAAACAACTTTCTAATTTCAGTTCAGTAGCAAAGAAGAATACATAAGCTATTTTGTAAAAATAAAGGCGGCTGAAATGACTTTGATGAGTTTAGAAGCCGAAGCTTGCAGTCGTAAACAACATGCTAATGGGTTCAGCAATAATGTACATTGGCCAGTCCACTGAAATTTACACGGCAGTCTGAGGCTGGAATTCCAGGAAAGACAATAAAAATTGGGGCGGGACGGGGCGGGGGGTAGTGTGGAAATGCGCGTTTGGAGGTTTAAGCTGTAGGTAAGAGCCAATAACTGAGCCTTAGCTTAAAAAATACATTAAAATGCTTCTATTTAGCTTACTACTGAACTGAAAGTAGTTTACATGCAAATGTGCTGAGTGGCCCATCTAGTTATTCTAGTATCTGTGATATCGATCAAGAAAGAATTAAAACAAGTAACCTTTTTTGCCGATATGTATCGAAAGTAGCTATTACCGACGAAAAAAGGTTAAAAAATCTATTTTTTCGCTGATATGTATCAAAAATAACGAAAAAAAAGACGAAAATTATTTTTATTCTGTCTTAGAAGTATCGAAATTACGAGCTACCTGATAGAACGATCAAGAAATAATAAAAAATTATGCCTCCTTTTTCAGCCGATATATGTATCTAAAGTGACTACTAATTACCGATAAATACCGTTCAATTTTAATTCTTTTAGCCGATATGTATCGAAATTAATTTTATTACGTGTCGAAGATTCATCAAAACTAATCAAAGCCTTTCTTAAATGCTGAACTTCTCCAATTGCAGCATCATGATGCTGAGCGTACTCAAGAACACCAAATCAAAGGTGAAATTCTGGTTCTTAAAGAACTTTCTATCGCCATCGTTTATCAAGTTCATACCGTACTACGCTGAAAAGTACAATTTCGAGTACGCACTGGTGCAGTACAAATGGCCGCGCTGGTTGAATCGACAAACCGAAAAGCAGCGCATTATCTGGGCCTACAAGATTTTATTCCTAGACGTGCTGTTTCCGCTAGACGTCAAGCGGATTATCTTTGTTGACGCCGATCAAATTGTTCGGACTGACATGCAGCAGCTGGCCGACATGGACATCCGGGGCGCGCCCTACGCCTACACGCCGTTCTGCGATAGCCGGCGCGATATGGAAGGCTTCCGATTCTGGAAGACCGGCTATTGGGCCAATCATCTTGGCAACAGGCCCTATCACATCTCGGCTTTGTACCTGGTTGATCTGGTTCGCTTCCGCAGGCTAGCGGCTGGGGATCGGCTGCGAGGCCAATACCAGGGACTGTCGCAGGATCCCAACTCGTTGGCTAACCTGGATCAGGATTTGCCTAATTATATGATACATCAGGTGCGTCTGTTTGCGGCCTGGGTTTGAGACGGGAATTTTTAATTTTAAACTTGGGATTTTTATATTCTTAGAATTTGGGATTTTTATGGTTTTTAGAATTTGGGATTTTTATGGTTTTTTGGAATTTGGGATTTTTATAGTTTTGAAATTTGGGATTTTTGATTGTTTTAGAATTCGGGATTTTTATTACTTTAAATTGTGGGATTCTTATAATTTTAGAAATAGGGATTTTTATGTTTTTTGGAATTTTGGAATTTTATGGTTTTTGGAATTCGGGATTTTTATGGTTTTTGGAATTCGGGAATTTTATGGTTTTTGGAATTCGGGATTTTTATTGTTTTTGGAATTAGGGATTTTTATGGTTGTTGGAATTCGGGATTTTATGGGTTAGCAATTTTGGAATTTTATGGTTTTTGGAATTCGGGATTTTTATAGTTTAGAAATTGGGGATTTTTTTAAAACTTTCCAAATCCCCCATCTATTCCAGGTGGCCATCTACAGCCTGCCGCAGGAGTGGCTCTACTGCGAAACCTGGTGCGATCCGGCCACTAAAAAATCTGCTAAAACCATCGATCTGTGCAACAATCCAAAGACCAAAGAGCCCAAGTTGGAGGCTGCTCAAAGAATTGTGCCAGAATGGCGCGACTACGACAAAGAGTTGCGCGCGATTTGGGACGAATTTCACGCTGGGAAAAGTGCTGCTAACGGCCAGCAGCAGCAGCAGCCGAAAGTTCCAGACTCTTCTTCTGGTCACACGGAATTGTAGTAGAATCAAGCGTATTTAGTTTGTCACTAATGTAGCTATGTTGGGTGCATTGGTGGATGTTTTCAAATATGCCAATCGGATTCGTATTGTAAAGTAATCTCTCTGACTGCCCTGTGACCTATGCATTGGAATAATCAAATCAAATAAATAAATAAATTTATAACATTTGTTTTGGATTATAATTCGTTGGGAATTTCGTCGATTCCCCTACAATTTCTTAATGTTGAACTCTATAAATGCAACACATTTAATCCCGATTTGCTTAGCTGTCCGTGTCTGTGTGCCAAAGTACACAAACTGAAGCGTGTTTGCTTGCTTTTTTGTTTTGCCTCAGTTTGTTTGTTCTGTTGTTTAATCACCAATTTATATGGGGTAGTATTCTGCGAAGCAAATATTCGCCTGGTTTCTAATTTTCTATTTACTTTAAATTGGAAATTTAAACAGCGGAACTTGTTTAGTACTTAATAACTGACTTTCTCCCCAAATTATTTGGTTAGCACTCAGCAGTCAGTAGTCGTAAGAGTACAAATTAATTTAATTAAGTGGTTCCAGTATTTAGGACAACTAACAATAATTCCGTCTCATTCAGACCGTGTGGAGTTTGGTCGAGATTTATCGATCTATTTGGGTCGGCCAATAAACCCCCACGCTCTCTTAAGTCATTTAATCGTTTAGCAGACTTTTTTATTATTATCGATTTTATTAGTGTCGTCGCCCCTCCCCCTATTTTCTACCCCTATTAACTCTACTATTTGTACGTCAGCTTTCAGGGGTCTCAGTGGGGGAGGGGGGCTGAATTTTATCGATTTTATCGTCAGTCACCCATTAGCCCTAGCCGCAGCCATTCCTAGCCGTGCTTAAACCACTTAACCACCCTATCCCTCTGCCCGCCCGGCCCGAATAGGGTGGTTGGCTATGGAGAGGAGCCCTAACCCCCCTTCTTTCCTTACCCCGTAGCCTAATATTAACACTAACCCTATTTTTTTATTACTATTATATAGAGTATAGACTATTATTAGCGATCTAGAAATCTAAATTTTCACGTGTACTTTATCTTAAATGAAGTTGATATACTTATTGTGAAGATAGGAAATGCAGTTGCAGTTTTCTGCTAACAGTGTATTGATTATTATGTGTGCTGTCAACTTCTTTCTCGCAACTGATTGTATCACAGTCACATCTTGCATTATAATATTTTAATTAACCTACTAGTGAACACGGTTTTTATTGTTGTAACTGTTTGCCTACTAGTTGGAAATTGGAATTTCAACTATGAATAAACGATTTTTCATCAATGAAACTGCAGAGGTTGATTGTAGCTGTTAGCCTTGCAAATTGTTTGTTAGCAATATTCACGATTTTTTTGTTTCCTGTAACTGTCGCTGTCAAAGATTTACGAAACTGTGTTGGCGCAAAAATATGTTATATTCTTTCATGCATATTCTTAGCTTTGTGTTTTTCCTGTCTAACTGTATTTTTTCTTATTATGCTTGCCTTGCTATTCGCTTAAAATTCATAACTTCTGGGTTCCTAATATTTAAAACTGTTTTCGTTAAAAAATACATTTATTACGAGCTAAATTTGCACGCAAAGCTGTTAGTAGTATGCATTGCGCGCTTACAAGTGCGCTAGTTGGAATCAAATAATTACTGATAAATGAGACTTGATAAGCGTTTTATTGATATTTTCTCTGTTAAAATTTTTCCCAATGCCCATAAATGAATATTACATTTTTACTTCTCTCCTTTTTGAACCTAAAATACGTATTCTTAAATACGTGTTTTATACGTTTCTTTTAAGTAGGCAGAATTGTATATGAATGGAATTAATTTTCTGTGTAGCGTGAGAGGCTGTACAATCAAGTGAGCTAATTGTAGCACACACACACTGAGGTGATAGTGCCTTGTTGAAGAT
>NIVC01001778.1:135000-187500 GCA_002269645.1 Macrostomum lignano | reverse complement strand
CTGCAGTACTTTCTGGCTCACCTCACCGGCATCGAGACGGCCGAACCGGATGCACGGCTGTGCCAGATTAATCAGTTCCGCATCTTCCTCAATCCTATTCGCACCTACATTGTCTGGACAGTCATCACTGGGAAGTGAGTGGCGAAATATCCCGTGTTCCCTTGCCTGCGGCTAGTGCTTGGTGCCCGATTGAAGTCGGGAGCGAATTAGAGTCAACGAATGCTCAAGAAAATGATTGACAGCTACCCAAACAGCTACCCTATCAGCTACCCTAATAGCTACCCTACTAGCTACCCTACTAGCTACGGTTGCAATGCACTAAGAAGTAATTAACCCTCTCTGAGCTAGACTTGGTTAACGAAATCTCTGTAAATTGGACATAATTTAATTACTGGCTAGCACAACCTGAATTACTGACTATAAAAAAACGTTATGACCAATTTTGCTAGCTAATCTATGACCAATTTAGCTAGCTAATCTATGACCGATTTAGCTAGCTAATCTATGACCAATTTAGCTAGCTAATCTATGACCAATTTAGCTTAGCTAATGTAATGAACAATCAAGAAAGTCTATGAGAAATTTAAGTCGATTTTCTGTAGAAATTTTAAATGGCAAATCTTTGATCACTTTAAAAGCGAATTAAATTTCAACTTTTTTATTAGAAACGTGCACTACGCTACTGCAAGTAGATTAAGCTGCAATTTTATGTGAAAAAACTGCACCAACCAGATACCAGCGCAGCTTTCTCAACCTGTGCATGCGCCAGTTTGACATCATCCCGCTGGGCCTGTACGCAGTGAAGGTGCTCCGCAGCCTCTGCCGGCTGTCAGTCATCACCACAGGCGTGCGCGAAGGCCTGGAAGAGCGCGCCGACTCCATGGAGCAACTGTTGAAAGCTGCCCTGCAAGAGGTGTTCATCAACGATCGTTCGCAGAGAAAGACGGTCACCTGCGACTTCATCAGACTCAAGCTCACCCCGTTCGGCAATCACAGCGTCGTGTCGTTGGCAGCGGCGGCCAAGTGCGGCAACTTCCTGTCGCTGGCCTGCTGTCAGGACGCGCTGGACAAAGACTGGTTCGGCTGCTACTTCGAGTCCGTGGGCCTGACCGGATGCGGTCGCCGGCTTTCGTTGTGAAGCGGCAGCTGCTTGCCGCGGTGGCTCTGCTGCCGCCGCTGAATGTCGTCACCTTCTACGCTGTGATCAAGCTCAAGCGACGACGCTGGGAGCAGCGTTGGCGGTTGAGTCATCAACCGGGAATTCAACGGAACTGCGGGGAGCAGCCGCATCAGCCGATGAGGAAACGCTGCCGAGCCATGCAGAAGGACGGCGTCCTGATATCCGATGGGATGTCTGAGGAGGTATGGGGAGGGTGGTTGATTATTGTGTTGCTTTTTTGAGGCCTGCTTCATGTGTCCATCCCCATCTCCATCCCCATCCTCCATCACCCATCACCATCCCCATCCCCATCCCCATCCTCATCCCCACCCCATCCCCATCCCCATCCCCATCTCTAACCCATCCTCATCCCCATCCCCATCCTCATCCCATCGCCGCCCCCCATCCCCATCCCCATCCCCATCTCCATCCCCTTCCCCATCCCCATCCCCATCCCCATCCCCATCGCCGCCCCCATCTCCATCCCCATCCCCATCTCCATCCCCATCCCCATCCCCATCCCCATCCCCACCCCCATCCCCATTCCCATCTCAAATCTAAAATCCCCAACCAACCCCACCACCAGGCAGCGCCGCCAGAAGACAGGCATCAGCCGCTCCAACTGGATGTCGAAGGAGACGAGCAATTCAACGACAAACCCGAAGCCGGAGCCGATGCTCCCGACGAAGTCAACCAGGAGGAAGAAGAAGAGGAAGAAGAGGAGCCGCCGTCGATCAGCGGGTCCCGCGGCAACCTGGGGCGTCGTCGAGGTCCGCAGTCAGTCGGCGAAGGCAGCGGCAGAAGCAGCGGCGGTGGCATCGGCGGTGGCGTCGGCTTCGCCAGCAACGACCACGGCCTCGAGGAGCTGCTGAACGAGCTGGACCGCGGCGACGACAGCGACTGCAGATCGGGCTCGGATCTGCGCAGAGCACTGTCCAGCCTCGGCCAGTTTCTGAGCTCTCCGTCCGTGAAGTTCCAGTACCACCTGCTGTCACACCTGGTGCTGCTGGCCCTGCTCACTAGCACTGTGCTCTTCCATTTCCACTCGAGACTGAACCGTCTGGAGACTCTCATAGCAGTCTGGTTTGTCGGCCTGGTTGTCGAGGAGGCCATCGAGTGTCGCAATTGTAAAAGTCCGCTAATCTACCTTGGCGACATGTGGAACGTGATGGATCTGGCGAGCATTGGCCTGTTTTACCTGGGCTTCTTTGCCAAGCTGGGACTCGACCTCACCACCGGAGCGGAGGTTAGCGTTGGTTACTAATCTTGGACTGTCCGAGAGTGACACCCTAGAACAGTCTCTGACACCCTAGAACAGTCTCTGACACCCTAGAACAGTCTCTGACACCCTAGAACAGTCTCTGACACCCTAGAACAGTCTCTGACACCCTAGAACAGTCTCTGACACCCTAGAACAGTCTCTGACACCCTAGAACAGTCTCTGACACCCTAGAACAGTCTCTGACACCCTAGAACAGTCTCTGACACCCTAGAACAGTCTCTGACACCCTAGAACAGTCTCTGACACCCTAGAACAGTCTCTGACACCCTAGAACAGTCTCTGACACCCTAGAACAGTCTCTGACACCCTAGAACAGTCTCTGACACCCTAGAACAGTCTCTGACACCCTAGAACAGTCTCTGACACCCTAGAACAGTCTCTGACACCCTAGAACAGTCTCTGACACCCTAGAACAGTCTCTGACACCCTAGAACAGTCTCTGACACCCTAGAACAGTCTCTGACACCCTAGAACAGTCTCTGACACCCTAGAACAGTCTCTGACACTTCAATCTTTCCAGAAAAAGTTCCCCAATTCTACATCTTTCCTTCCAATCCCATACGACTCCCAGGTGGAGCGTATGTCCTGCGTCCCAGATTTCGTGGACAGCCGGTACTACTGGATCAGAGTTCTGTACTGCGTCTGCCTGTTCCTGCTGTACTGCCGCCTCCTGTTCTACGCCGTCATCTTCAAGGCCATCGGGCCGAAAATTCGCATGATCTGCGAGATGCTCGTCACCGATTTGCTGCCATTCCTGCTCGTTCTCGGCATCTTCATGGCCGCCTTCGGCGTCTCGCTGCAGTCGCTGCTGTACCCCAACGGCTACTATCAGCGCAGGTCTGCGCCCGCGGCTAAGGGTAACGAGACTTGTGAGGACCTTCACAGCAGCCGCTGGGAGATGCAGCGCGTGTGGGTCAACCTCATCGAGAAGGCCTTCTACATCACCGTAGGCGAGTTCTTTGTCGAAGAGCTCAAAGGACTCGCCTGCGAGGAGGCCGGCTGTCCACACGAAATCGGTCGGGTTCTGGTGCCGACCGCGCTGAACTTCCTGTTCATCCTGGTCACCAACGTGCTGCTGTTGAACTTGCTGATTGCCCTGTTCAGCAAGACTGTTGACCAGATCCACGGGAATAGCACATCGGTGTGGTGAGAGTCTTTTGGTTTGTGCTTGACCCATCCTTGACCCATCCTTGACCCATCCTTGATCCATCCTTGACCCATCCTTGACCCATCCTTGACCCATCCTTGATCCATCCTTGACCCATCCTTGACCCATCCTTGACCCATCCTTGACCCATCCTTGACCCATCCTTGACCCATCCTTGACCCATCCTTGACCCATCCTTGACCCATCCTTGACCCATCCTTGACCCATCCTTGACCCATCCTTGACCCATCCTTGGCTCATCCTTGACCCATCCTTGACCAAACTCGACCCAGCTTCGACCCACGCGTGACATAGGAACACCCGAACCCCTTCTCAACCAGGTACTACAGTCGTCACTACACCGTCGAAGAATTTCAACGTCGTCTGGCCTTGCCGCCACCGCTGAACATCCTGCAGGCCGTCTACCTGCTGCTGCAACGACTGCGGGCGCCTCGCTGCCTTCACAACACCAGACTGGGTCGTCACCGCGCCACGATGCTTCGCCGTCTGCGCGGAGTCCGCAGAGAGTCCGCCGTGTTAAAGTTCGTCTACTACCTGGCTGTCCAGGCCGTTGCTATGCGATCGAAACGAGCCGAACTCTACCTGGGTTTGGTGAAGTCGAATCGAAGTCGGCACTTCACCGAGTCAACCGGGGAGACTGCGGCGGCGGCGACGCCGGCTGAGCAGCTGCAGCAGCAGCAGCCGCCGATTCAAGCGGTGGAACGACGTTTGGCCTCGTTGGACGATCAGATGAAAGACCTGCGCTCGATGCTGGAGAAGATTCTGCAACAACAACAGCAGCAGCAGCAGCAAACGTTGGAAGTCCCTCCGCCACCAAACTACCAGCTGCAGGTTCACGCGACGGAAAGTTCTTCAGAGGATGCTACGGGCGATGGAAGCCAGTTCCAGTCAGCTTTGGACTTACCTGAATAAATTTCTGTTGGAGGGACACATGCCTGTGTCAGATGAGATGTCTGTGTCAGAGATGTCTTTGAGATGTCTGTGTCAGAGGTGTCTTTGAGATGTCTGTGTCAGAGGTGTCTTTGAGATGTCTGTGTCAGAGGTGACTTTGAGGTGTCTGTGTCAGAGGTGTCTTTGAGATGTCTGTGTCAGAGGTGTCTTTGAGATGCCTGTGTCAGAGATGTCTTTGAGATGTCTGTGTCAGAGGTGTCTTTGAGATGTCTGTGTCAGGGTTGTCTTTGAGATATCTGTGTCAGAGGTGTCTTTGAGATGTCTGTGTCAGAGGTGACTTTGAGATGTCTGTGTCAGAGGTGACTTTGAGGTGTCTGTGTCAGAGGTGTCTTTGAGATGTCTGTTGTCAGAGGTGTCTTTGAGATGTCTGTGTCAGAGGTGTCTTTGAGATGTCTGTGTCAGAGGTGTCTTTGAGATGTCTGTGTCAGAGGTGTCTTTGAGATGTTTCTTGTCAGATGGGATGTCTGCCATAGTAATTTGCAGTAACTTATTACGCTTTTACTCTGAAAGCAACTACAAATCCATTATTCAAGGCTATATGCAAAATGTATTACAAAAATAATAACCCAATGCGTATGCTCCCTATATACTACTCATTTGCTATCTTGTAAGTAGTGTGTTTAGCACATCCCCAGTAGTATTGTAGAATTCATGCTATACAGTGCAATACCAGTTTTTGACGGCTTTCGGATTCTGATAAAAATGAGCTCGTTTCTCATGCCCCATGTGTTCAGCTCGGCTGCTTGTTTTGCGCTGAAGCGCATGAAGTCAGGCGAGTCAGAGTTTTGTGTCTTTGACGGGTGAATTTCCAGCTGTTTACTTTTTTTAGTTTCTCCATCCCCATCTCTATCTTTATCCCAATCTCCATTCCCCATCCCCATCCCTATCCCATCCCCATCTCTATCTCCATCCCATCCCCATCCCCATCCCCATCCCATCCCCATCCCCATCCCCATCCCCATCCCCATCTCTATCTCCATCCCATCCCCATCCCCATTCCCATCCCCATCCCCATCCCCATCCCCATCCCCATCTCGATCCCCATCCCATCCCCATCCCCATTCCCATCCCCATCCCCATCCCCATCCCCATCCCCATCCCCATCTCTATCTCCATCCCATCCCCATCCCCATCCCATCCCCATCCCCATCCCCATCCCCATCCCCATCCCCATCCCCATCCCCATCCCATCCCCATCCCCATCTCTATCTCCATCCCATCCCCATCCCCATTCCCATCCCCATCCCCATCCCCATCCCCATCCCCATCCCCATCCCCATCTCTATCTCCATCCCATCCCCATCCCCATCCCCATCCCCATCCCCATCCCCATCCCCATCCCCATCTCGATCCCCATCCCATCCCCATCCCCATTCCCATCCCCATCCCCATTCCCATCCCCATCCCCATCCCCATCCCCATCCCCATCTCGATCCCCATCCCATCCCCATCCCCATCCCCATCCCCATCCCCATCCCCATCCCCATCTCGATCCCCATCCCCATCCCCATCTCCATCCCTAAATCCATCCCCATCTCAAATAATCTGCCTCATCTCCGACTCCAGCTTCAAACTCGGAGACTGTCTCACTGTCTACTATGTTTATAGAAGCAAGTGAAGTTTTTTGTTAATCTTTTTCGAGCTTCGCCAGCAGATTCAAGGACAGATGAGCCTATACCGTGAGCATGTTAGCACAACCGTGTCTCCACACAGAGCACCCCGCTCTGACAGCATAATTAGCTTTGGACCCGAGTTTGTAAAGAAGAAATTCTGTTCTTACCTGGCTGACAGCACACATAACAGATATCAGCTTTCATTGCTTTTGCGTGCTCCCGTTATCGTATTGTAAAATTCTTTAAAAGCACAAAGTCACGAAATACAAAGACTAAGACAAAGAGTATTCGCTACAAAGACAATTTCATTTATAGATTTGAGAAGGGTAACTTGAGAACTGCCACAGTCATTGGCCCCTCTGGCTCTGTGTTGCGCTTCATTCGAAACACGATTTCAAATGATAATAGATCTACATGCCGGATCTGCAGTTACATCTGTGCGCCTTGGACCCGAGCCCCAACACGCACACAAGTTAGCTCTGGTGTAGGGCTGGCGATAAATCTGATTCTGAATATTAATAATCTATCAGATTCCCCGTAGTTAGATGCTTTCTAACATGATTCTTGGACACTGAGGCTGCTGAATCATTGATACTGAGGCTGCTGAATCATTGGCACTGAGGCTGCTGAATCATTGATACTGAGGCTGCTGAATCATTGATACTGAGGCTGCTGAATCATTGACACTGAGGCTGCTGAATCATTGATACTGAGGCTGCTGAATCATTGACACTGAGGCTGCTGAATCATTGGCACTGAGGCTGCTGAATCATAGACACTGAGGCTGCTGAATCATTGACACTGAGGCTGCTGAATCATTGACACTGAGGCTGCTGAATCATTGACACTGAGGCTGCTGAATTATTGACACTGAGGCTGCTGAATCATAGACACTGAGGCTGCTGAATCATTGACACTGAGGCTGCTGAATCATAGACACTGATGCTGCTGAATCATTGGCACTGAGGCTGCTGAATCATTGACACTGAGGCTACTGAATCATTGACACTGAGGCTGCTGAATCATTGACACTGAGGCTGCTGAATCATTGACACTGAGGCTGCTGAATCATTGACACTGAGGCTGCTGAATCATTGATACTGAGGCTGCTGAATCATTGACACTGAGGCTGCTGAATCATTGACACTGAGGCTGCTGAATCATTGGCACTGAGGCTGCTGAATCATTGACACTGAGGCTGCTGAATCATTGACACTGAGGCTGCTGAATTATTGACACTGAGGCTGCTGAATCATAGACACTGAGGCTGCTGAATCATTGACACTGAGGCTGCTGAATCATTGACACGGAAGCTACTTAATGATTTTCTGTTCTTCATAGCCCTATCATTATTCAGGTTTTTCTTTGACGCTTTCATGCCCAATATTTTCTGTCACAAGACATCACTTTCAACTTTGGCAGTAAACACTGGACCCCTGCACATTGAGACCAGAAGACTCATACACCCCCTTGAACCAAAGGCCCCAAGGCTGTAAAAGAATTAACTTAGCAACAGAGAGAGTATCGCCCTGATTCAATAATAAGTCGATGTTTTCCCAAGAAAAAGCTGACAACTTCGTTACGGACCGAGTGTTGACCGTATTTGTAAGCCTGTAATCTCTGTCAGAACGAATCTTCCACTATGCATAGGCCCTTCATTTTTCTTTGCTTATCCTTTGTTTCCAACGCATTTTTCCTGCGTTATATATATATCTCTCTCTCTGGCCTCTGTGAGCTTTCTGCTTCCAGCTTCTTTCATCTTGGCATCTTCTAAAAGTGGTGTGCTCCATACTTTGAAGCTGCTCTCTGCTGGAGCATTTGCTTGACTGCTCTGTCACTCTGCTTTCTTTCCCATCTCTTTACTGTCTTCTCCGTCACTCTACTGTCTCCCCTGTCACTCTACTGTCTCCTCAGTCACTCTACTGTCTCCCCTGTCACTCTACTGTCTCCTCAGTCACTCTACTGTCTCCCCTGTCACTCTACTGTCTCCCCTGTCACTCTACTGTCTCCCCTGTCACTCTACTGTCTCCTCAGTCACTCTACTGTCTCCCCTGTCACTCTACTGTCTCCCCTGTCACTCTACTGTCTCCTCAGTCACTCTACTGTCTCCCCTGTCACTCTACTGTCTCCCCTGTCACTCTACTGTCTCCTCAGTCACTCTACTGTCTCCCCTGTCACTCTACTGTCTCCCCTGTCATTCTACTGTCTCCCCTGTCACTCTACTGTCTCCCCTGTCACTCTACTGTCTCCCCTGTCACTTTACTGCCTCCCCTGTCACTCTACTGTCTCCTCTGTCACTCTACTGTCTCCCCTGTCACTTTACTGCCTCCCCTGTCACTCTACTGTCTCCTCTGTCACTCTACTGTCTCGTCAGTCACTCTACTTTCTTCTCAGTCACTCTACTTTCTTCTCAGTCACTCTTCTTTCTTCTCAGTCACTGTAGTTTTAATGCAGCCTAAATCAGTAAAAAAGCCACACTCGAGTCTCCAAGCTTTGAACAGATTCTCAATCTCAATTAGCCAGGCTAATGGCTCACAAAAGGAAACCAATGAACAACGCAGCCAAAGGTCGCACGACACACCCAGCGCCTCTGTGCTCTACTTGCCTAATGGCATTTAATCTCCAAGTTGAGTCCAGCTGTGAAATGTCTGACCTGCCTGTCTGCCCGTCAGCCTCCAGATGTCTGAGCTAATTTCAACTGATAACAACAATCGAACCTTGCGCTCGCCCTATAATGGAATTTTTGTCACCCGAAATCAAAAGAGTAACACGCTACATTCCCAGACTCCACTCTACCTTGGTCACGCCTCATCACCACCACAGAAGCCGCTATTGTTGTGTTTTGTTATAGTATGCGCATAAAAAGCTAGCAAATCTTTTGAAGTGCTTTGCCACCTGAATGCGACAATCTGCCTGGGGGCCTAAATTAACTGAGATGGATGGACCTGCCTCCAGAATCGTCTTCCTATCGTTATGCTTCATCAAATTGTCGAGCCCCAGCCTCCGCGCTTCTATCGTGTTAAGAAAGCATTATAATTATTATTATTAGCAAGCAATATTCCTCGCGGACAGGTAAGTTGAGAGACAGATTTGCCGAAATCAACTGATTCAATCTGCCTCCTCCTGTTCGATGAATAATTATCGAACATTTAGCAGAAGTTGTTATAGTGTGCATACAAAGCTATTTTGAATGACTTTCTGACCACCGCGGGAACATTTGCGTGCAAAACTTTGGAGCGAAGCAAAAAGCGTCTAAAATAATTAACCATCTTGATTTGCTGACTGAATACCTGCCGTTGTAAGAAGCCGCAGTGCTGCACGCTATCACAAAAAAAGATTTGCGCAGTAAAAAAACGGAGTCAAAAAACCAATTCAACGAAAATATATCTGTTCGGGGACCACTGTGTAGGATTCCAGATTGGAAACTGGGTTTTGTTGGAAAGTTACCCGTATAACAAATGCTCTTTACTCTCTGCTCACTACTCTCTGCTCTCTACTATCTACTCTCTGCTCCCTACTCTCTACTCTCTACTCTCTGCTCTCTACTCTGCTCTTTACTCTCTGCTCTTTACTCTCTACTCTCTGCTCTCTACTCTGCTCTTTACTCTCTGCTCTCTACTCTCTACTCTCTGCTCTCTACTCTCTGCCCTCTACTCTCTGCTCTCTACTCTCTGCTCTCTACTCTCTGATCTCTGCTCTCTACTCTCTGTTCTCTACTCTCTACTCTCTGCTCTCTGCTCTCTACTCTCTGCTCTATACTCTCTACTCTCTACTCTCTACTCTCTACTCTCTACTCTCTACTCTCTACTCTCTACTCTCTGCTCTCTACTCTCTACTTCCACAACCATGAGTGTCATTTAGGCAAAATTGTAGGCGAAATTTCCGCTTTTTGACGCTTTTACTTTCCCGGTTGCCGATCCAGTCCAGGCTTCTCATCCAGAAGTCCTGGCTCGGTCCCTGTGCAAGCCTAATTTCGCTTATTTTTTCACTGCATCTCAACTGGAGCAGGGAAACGAAAAAAATGGAAACTTTTCGTTTTCAATTAACTTTCCATTTCACCTTCAAAGCGAAATTCGGGAACAGACTGAAGAATTTGGGTTTTTGTTGGGCAGTCAGAAATGTTGTTAAACTGACTCAACTTTCCATTTTCGGGGCGAGCTTGGGAAACAGGACTGCCACGATCTGAACTGATAAAAACTGGATTGAATTTAGCTTGTCACTGGCTTTTACCACTGGCCAACTGCGATAATGCAATAGCTTTGTGACATTACTCTCAACTATTTACTCTGTACTCTCTACTGTCTACTCTCTACTGTCTACTGTCTACTGTCTACTCTCTACTGTCTACTGTCGACTCTCTACTGTCTACTCTCTACTCTCTACTGTCTACTCTCTACCGTCTACTGTCTACTCTCTACTGTCTACTGTCTACTCTCTACTGTCTTCTGTCTACTCTCTACTCTCTTCTGTCTACTCTCTACTCTCTTCTGTCTACTCTCTACTCTCTTCTGTCTACTCTCTACTCTCTTCTGTCTACTCTCTACTCTCTTCTGTCTACTCTCTACTGTCTACTCTCTACTGTCTACTCTCTACTGTCTACTGTCTACTCTCAACTCTCAACTATCTACTGTCTACTGTCTACTCTCTACTGTCTACTCTCTACTGTCTACTCTCAACTCTCAACTATCTACTGTCTACTGTCTACTCTCTACTGTCTACTGTCTACTGTCTACTGTCTACTGTCTACTCTCAACTCTCAACTATCTACTGTCTACTGTCTACTCTCTACTGTCTACTGTCTACTGTCTACTGTCTACTTTCGACTGTCTACTCTCTACTGTCTACTCTCAACTCTCAACTGTCTACTCTCTACTGTCTACTGTCTACTCTCAACTCTCAACTGTCTACTCTCAACTCTTAACTGTCTACTGTCTACTGTCTACTCTCTACTGTCTACTCTCAACTCTCAACTGTCTACTGTCTACTCTCAACTGTCTACTCTCAGTGTCTACTCTCAACTGTCTACTCTCAGTGTCTACTGTCTAATGTCTACTGTCTACTGTTTATTGTCCTCTCTCTGCTGTCTGTCTACTGTCTACTCTCTCCTTCTCACTGCTCTCTACTCCCTAACGTCTATTTTCGGTTCCTTGATTCAATTTTGATCGCTTTGATCGCGGGCAGAGAGGGTTCCAAAAAGTTTGCTGCTAACTCTAAAAAATCCCTTAACCGCAAATTGCTTTCCCTAATGACGGGTCCTTTGAAAAATTTCCAACACCTGAACGAGCTTATAAAATCAATTTTTCTTAGTTCGAAAAAGATTTTCAAGTTCCGAGATGTGAGAAATTGGCAAGTGTGACGAATCCCGCGTGTGGAAACTTGAAGTGAGTGCCGAACGGTAAAGCGGTTATGGGCAAGTGAGCAAATAATCATTAGGAAACAATTAGCACCTGAGGCAGCGGGGGTGGGGGTGGCGGCTGCGGTGGGCTAATGACTTTGGGCTCGGCGGGGGGTTATAAGGCGGCGGCCGCGCCGGGGTCAGGAGGAAAGCGAGTGGAACTGATGAAAAACCGCGTTTTGGGGGGCTGCATGGCTGGTCAACTTTCAAGCGGCAGTTCTTAAATCTCGCCCGATTTTCGATCGGTATTGCCCTAGTGCTTGCTTTGGAGTTGATCCTCTCGGTGTGATGGGGCGGATAGAGGAGGGATAAAGGAGAGAGAAGAGATGATGGAGGAGAGAGAGGATTGAGGAGGAGAGGTGAGAGGAGAGAGGATAAAGGTGAGATGTGAAATGGGAGAGGAGAGGAGAGAGGAGAGAGAAAGATGAGAGATGAGAGAGGTGAGAGGAGAGAGGATAAAGGTGAGATGTGAAATGGGAGAGGAGAGGAGAGAGGAGAGAGAAAGATGAGAGATGAGTGAGGTGAGAGGAGAGAGGAGAGCAGTAGCGTAGCCAGGAATTTCAATTGGGGGGGGGGGCGGGTTGGCCTGGCTGGCCATGCCTTATGCCATTGCCACTTTTGGCGCCACAGGCACTCATTTTGGCGCCGCAGGCACTCATTTTGGCGCCGCAGGCACTCATTTTGGCGCCGCAGGCACTCATTTTGGCGCCGCAGGCACTCATTTTGGCGCCGCAGGCACTCATTTTAGCGCCGCAGGCACTCATTTTGGCGCCGCAGGCACTCATTTTGGCGCCGCAGGCACTCATTTGCCTCCTGGTTTTTGGTATCCGCCGCGCCCAACCCCACCCCCCCCCCTGGCTACTCCACTGGAGGAGAGAGGAGAGAGGTGAGAGGAGAGAGGTGAGAGGAGAGAGAGAGGTGAGAAGAGAGAAGAGAGAGGAGAGAGGTGAGAGGTGAGAGGAGAGAGGTGAGAGGAGAGAGGTGAGAGGAGAGAGAGAGGTGAGAGGAGAGAATTGAGAGGAGAGAAGTGAGAGGAGAGAGGTGAGAGGAGAGAGGAGAGAGGAGAGAAGAGAGAAGAGAAGTGAGGGAGAGAGGAGAGAGGAGAGAGGAGAAAGGAGGAGAGGAGAGAGGAGAGAGGAGAGAGGAGAAAGGAGGAGAGGAGAGAGGAGAGAGGAGAAGAGAAGGAGAAGGGAGCACGGGGAAAGCAGAGACTGCGGCGCACAGGAATCAGGTGAGGGAGCAGAGAGCAGGCGAGAGTGTCAGCCATAGTTTAAGCCGGTCATAACTTTGAGCTTCGAACCAAATAAAAACTCGCCCAGCTTTAATAGGCGACAAAGCTAATTAGGGCCTGCGCTAATCTTTCTCAACACGCTCGATCTCCAAATCTGTCCTCCACCAGTCTGTCTGTCTGTCCGAGTCTCAGCGCGCTGAAAACGTCGAAAATTCCCCATGCTCGCTTCCTCACTTCATTGTCAGATTTTTTCAACCCCGGCAAAGATGAGGGAGAAGGCTGTGAGATAATTAGCCTGGGGTCCTGATTTTTTCTGTTGAGTAGAAACCCCCCGAGTAGCGCGTGACACGCGGCAGGTCTTGAAGAAGACGATTGGGGAAATATTTCCCAAATCGTGTCGCTTAGGGGAGGAGGGGTTGGGCTTTGATCAGGGCTGATCCGATCTCTCGGTTGATTGCGAAGGCGGCTGGCCTGGGGCGGAGTCGAATTTCGGATTCGCGTTGTCGGAGACTCCGAGTGAGTAAACTGCCGAATGCTCAAGGCTGATGGGAGACTGAGAGTTGGATAGATAGGAGACTGAGAGTTGGGTAGATAGGAGACTGAGAGTTGGGTAGATAGCAGACTGAGAGTTGGGTAGATAGGAGACTGAGAGTTGGGTAGATAGGAGACTGAGAGTTGGGTAGATAGGAGACTGAGAGTTGGGTGGTAGACAGGAGACTGAGAGTTGGGTAGATAGGAGACTGAGAGTTGGGTAGATAGGAGACTGAGAGTTGGGTAGATAGGAGACTGAGAGTTGGGTAGATAGGAGACTGAGAGTTTGGTAGACAGAAGACCGAGGGTTGGGTAGATAGGAGACTGAGAGTCGGGTAGATAGCAGACTGAGAGTTGGGTAGATAGGAGACTGAGAGTTGGTAGATAGGAGACTGAGAGTTGGGTAGATAGGAGACTGAGAGTTGGGTAGATAGGAGACTGAGAGTTGGGTAGATAGGAGACTGAGAGTTGGGTGGTAGACAGGAGACTGAGAGTTGGGTAGATAGGAGACTGAGAGTTGGGTAGATAGGAGACTGAGAGTTGGGTAGATAGGAGACTGAGAGTTTGGTAGACAGAAGACCGAGAGTTGGGTAGACAGGAGACCTAGAGTTGGGTAGGCAGGGACATTGACCTCATGCAGTTTGAAAGCGTGAGGTTATAGTTGAAGTTAAGATGACGCTAAAATCTGCTCGAACCCAGACTAATAATAACAGAGCGCTAATCTTGTTCGGCCCGCATATTTGGCAGTTGGACAACATTTTGCAGAAATTGTCATTCTCCGCCCAATTCCAATCAATATTCCTGTCAATCAGTACAACGCAATAATTTTCACCGCCATTCTATGGTAATCAGATATAAAGTATAGGTTATGAGAGGCTTACAATATTTTCGCATTGATAAAGACCGCCCGCTGAGGTTTGAGTTTATCGAATGACAGTTATTGTCTGTTGTGGCATTGTGTACATTGAGCATAGCTGTGTGTTGCTAGTTCCACACTCCATGAATCTCATATTACTGTTTTAATAATAAGCATATGTGCCTATTAGTCTGCTAAGTTGGCAATGAAGTCTGCTTGTGCCATGTAGATATCACAATGCATTGTGCCTGCTACTGTAATGATTGCTACTGTAATGAGTGCTACTGTAATGAGTGCTACTGTAATGATTGCTACTGTAATGAGTGCTACTGTAATCAATGCTACTGTAATCAGTGCTACTGTAATAAGTGCTACTGTAATGAGTACTACTGTAATCAATGCTACTGTAATCAATGCTACTGTAATCAATGCTACTGTAATCAATGCTACTGTAATCAATGCTACTGTAATCAATGCTGCTGTAATGAGTACTACTGTAATCAGTGCTACTGTAATAAGTGCTACTGTAATCAGTGCTACTGTAATCAGTGCTACTGTAATAAGTGCTACTGTAATGAGTACTACTGTAATCAATGCTACTGTAATCAATGCTACTGTAATCAATGCTACTGTAATCAATGCTACTGTAATCAATGCTACTGTAATCAATGCTACTGTAATCAATGCTGCTGTAATGAGTACTACTGTAATCAATGCTACTGTAATCAATGCTACTGTAATCAATGCTACTGTAATCAATGCTACTGTAATCAATGCTGCTGTAATGAACGCTACTGTAAAGCCAACTCGCAGAAGACTTGGCAGCTGTCAGCTGAGGCAGAATTTTCTGCTTTCACTCCAAAGTAACCAGATGCAAATCTCTGCTCCCCCAAGGGGATCGGTGAAGATTTTTGAGACAATTTGAAGCAACTTTCACACCAGCAATCCGGACCCGAATCCGAGCCCCGGGGCCTGGCCCAGTCTTTGGGATCGGCACAGAATTAACTGGGGATATCTCGCGCCACCCCCTGATGGGACAACGATTTAACAATATTATCCTTCATAATGGCCAAGTGAAAATACAGCCGCCAGAGCTGCATACTGATCGAGTCAAAATCGAATGCAAAGTGGACTGGGGGAGTTGAAAGACTTTGGGACTCGACTGCCCCCTTGGGCGATCCATTTCAGAGCTGGCCACCGGGGCGCTCGGTGACTTCTTGGTGCGCTGGTTGGAGAGCGAGGCTCAGCACAGATACAGACAGACAGACAGACAGACAGACAGACAGACAGACAGACAGACAGACAGACAGACAGACAGACAGACAGACAGACAGACAGACAGACAGACAGACATACATACAGACAGACAGACAGACAGACAGACAGACAGACAGACAGACAGACAGACAGACAGACAGACAGACAGACAGACAGACAGACAGACAGACAGACAGACAGACAGACAGACAGACAGACAGACAGACAGACAGACAGACAGACAGACAGACAGACAGACAGACAGACAGACAGACAGACAGACAGACAGACAGACAGAAAGATGCCAAGACATACTAAGAGACAGACTCAGAGACAGACTCAGAGACAGACTCAGAGACAGACTCAGAGACAGACTCAGAGACAGACTCAGAGACAGACTCAGAGACAGGCTCAGAGACAGGCTCAGAGACAGGCTCAGAGACAGACTCAGAGACAGACTCAGAGACAGGCTCAGAGACAGACTCAGAGACAGACTCAGAGACAGGCTCAGAAACAGACTCAGAGACAGACTCAGAGACAAACTCAGAGACAGACTCAGAGACAGACTCAGAGACAGGCTCAGAGACAGACTCAGAGACAGACTCAGAGACAGGCTCAGAGACAGACTCAGAGACAGACTCAGATGTCTCAGAGACAGGCTCAGAGACAGACTCAGAGACAGACTCAGAGACGGACTCAGAGACAGACTCAGAGACAGACTCAGAGACAGACTCAGAGACAGGCTCAGAGACAGACTCAGAGACAGACTCAGAGACAGAATCAGAGACAGGCTCAGAGACAGACTCAGAGACAGACTCAGAGACAGACTCAGAGACAGGCTCAGAGACAGGCTCAGAGACAGGCTCAGAGACAGGCTCAGAGACAGGCTTAGAGACAGGCTCAGAGACAGGCTCAGAGACAGGCTCAAGCCGAAATCAAGCGGTGGATCAGGCGGATATCAGCTGATGAGATCATAACTGATGTCACGGCTGAACCCCCTCACCATTCAGCTCAGGCCTCAACGCCGCTGCCCGAGAGAATTAAAAAATCCCCCCCCCTAATTAAGAATTTTGGCGCCAAGCGCTGTCTCAAAATCGAGAGTATGAGTTGCCATGCTCCGGGACAATATTGCCCAATTTTTTGAGTTGGAACACAAGATATCAATTTAACTGGCCATGTCTTCTGGGAAGAAAAATTCACTCACTAAGCCGACTGTGTCTATCCTTCAGGAGTTGATGCCCCAACATAAGCAAATTGTAGTCTTTCTGGGAATTACAGGTCCAAAATGATGTTTAAAAATTCAGAATGCAGGAATTGAAACAAGGAGCTCCCAGTCCGTTCGTCTTTGTGCTTGTTGCCTTTCAAGCAAGGAGACCCGGGCTGATTTGACTTTTCTATTTGAGACCAGAGTAATTATCTTCTCCGTGTGGATGACTAATTATTGCAGTATCCGTTCTTTGGCTAGAAATTTGGTCAGTCAAATAGTCAGGCAGTTGTGCCATCTATTCTCTCTGGTCAACCCTGGTCTATCTCTGATCTATCTCAGATCTATCTGTGATCTATCTGTAATCTATCTGTGATCTATCTGCTCTGATCTATCTCTGATCTATCTCTGATCTATCTCTGATCTATCTCTGATCTATCTCTGATCTATCTGTGATCTATCTGCTCTAATCTATCCTTGATCTATCTGTGATCTATCTGTGATCTATCTGTGATCTATCTGTGATCTATCTGCTCTAATCTATCTCTGATCTATCTGTGATCTATGATCTATCTGTGATCTATCTGTGATCTATCTGCTCTGATCTATCTCTGATCTATCTGTGATCTATCTGCTCTGATCTATCTGTGATCTATCTGTGATCTATCTGTGATCTATCTGCTCTGGTCTATTTCTGATCTATCTCTGATCTATCTGTGATCTATCGGTGGTATATCTCTGATCTATCTGTGATCTATGTGCGATCTGTCTGGGATCTCCTAGATTAGATGTATCTCTAATCTATCTCTAATCTCTAATCTATCTCTAATATATCTCTAAACATCTTTAATCTATCAATGATCTACCTCTAATCTATCTGTGATCGATCTCTAATCTATCTGTGATCGATCTCTAATCTATCTGTGATCGATCTCTAATCTATCTGTGATCGATCTCTAATCTATCTGTGATCGATCTCTAATCTATCTGTGATCGATCTCTAATCTATCTGTGATCGATCTCTAATCTATCTGTGATCGATCTCTAATCTATCTGTGATCGATCTCTAATCTATCTGTGATCGATCTCTAATCTATCTATGATGTATCCACAGTTGACATAATTTAAGATTTTGCTGAAATAAAGAAAATACCCAAAAGAAACTCTGCGCATTCAGAAGCAAAAATATCAGAGTGTAAAAAATCTTCAGGTTCCGTGATTCTCTGACTTAATCCCCAACAGTCAATTTAATTTGCTCAAAATCTGTCACAATCCTAACTCTCGATCTTTCTCGATTAATTTTGCCACTTTTTCTGCCCCCGGTCTAGCTGATCTCGAGCTCCCAACATCCTCGCGTGCTTCCTTGATCCTATTAGCCAGCCCGCCCAGCTTCCTAGAGAGTTTTTCAACGCAAAGTGTGGTGCAAATGCTTGGCAAATTATTTAGGGAAATGCCTGCCCTGCCTGCCACTCCGATGGGGCTCACGTTGTCAGGTCTGATCAGGCCTCCGGAGGCTGGGCAAATTTATGATGACGGGAAAGTGGCTCTTACCGAAGTGAGAGAATGAGAGAGAGAGAGAGAGAGCTTGCCGTCAGCTTACAGATCCTTTACGGTAGCTTTTACTAGCTCTCAATCTTATACCCACTTCTGCATTTCCGGCTACAGAGCCCCGTCTGCCAGTCTGACTGGCAAAAAAAGATTATGAATTCAATTTTATTGAAAGAGTTTTGTAAAAAATCAACTCTGTATTCTTATAGCTGCAGGCCCAGTTTGTATAAAACATTTCTACTAAAGCAATTCACTGAGATTCATTTTTAAATATCCTCTTCTGGGATTACTGCAACATCCGCCAGCATCTTTGCCTCAGCCACCTTCATCAGCACCAACTGGCTGTGATTTCTTTAGCAAGCAAAAAAATTGAGAGTTTCTGCACCCGGAACAAGACTGGGGCGACTTTCTCGCTATGCTGAATGCCATTGTGAAGGGTTCAGTCTGGTTCAGTCTAGTGAAAGTTGAGGGAATCAAGGTTTTTTAAATACACGACAACTGTCACTCACTTTGATTGGGGGTTGGGGTTGTTTGCCCCAACAATGGACATTGTGGCTGCCTTAATGGGATTGAAGAGAAGACGGAGAGTGCAGTCTGAGATTTAATGGGGGTGTGAGCAGACAGGAAAGGGAGGAGAGAAAAAGGAGTAGGGAGCGGAGAGAGGAAAGAAGAGAGCGGAGAGAGAGGGTGGAGAAGGGAGCGGAAAAAGGGGAGAAGGGAGCGGAGTGAGAGGGGAGAAGGGAGAGGAGAGAGGGGAGAAGGGAGCGGAAAGAGGGGAGAAGGGAGAGGAGAGAGGGGAGAAGGGAGAGGAGAGAGGGGAGAAGGGAGCGGAAAGAGGGGAGAAGGGAGAGGAGAGAGGGGAGAAGGGAGCGGAGAGAAAGGGGAGAAGAGAGAGGAGAGAGAGGGGAGAAGGGAGAGGAGAGGGGGAGAAGGGAGCGGAGAGAAGGGAGAAGGGAGAGGAGAAAGGGGAGAAGGGAGAGGAGAGGGGGAGAAGGGAGAGGAGAGAGGGGAGAAGGGAGCGGAAAGAGGGGAGAAGGGAGCGGAGAGAAAGGGGAGAAGGGAGCGGAAAGAGGGGAGAAGGGAGAGGAGAGAGGGGAGAAGGGAGCGGAAAGATGGGAGAAGGGAGCGGAGAGGAAGGAGAAGGGAGCGGAGAGAAAGGGGAGAAGAGAGAGGAGAGGGGGAGAAGTGAGAGGAGAAAGGGGAGAAGGGAGCGGAGAGAAGGGAGAAGGGAGCGAAAAGATAGGGAGGAGGAGAGAATGTGATGAAAGAAGAGTTCATCACAAAACAATACGGTAGATTTCATTTTCAGATTCAATCAAATATGAAAGTCCAAATTGAGCGAATTTTTTTATCTACAATAAATTTTTCTGCGACAAATTTGCAAGCCCAGGCATTAACTGCGCAGGGACTGAACGTGCGATAAGTGTATTTATTAATAATGATAATTATTATTGTTAATATCTTCGTTCATAATTGTGACGTTTACTGCCATTTTTAATACGAGCATTGTTTATTAAATCAATGAAAAATTTGCATTCAAAACTTGTTTTCAAGCAATAATTACATTATATAAACATTTTTGTTTAACAAAACTGCTTCAAGTTCAAACAAAAACAGTAAAACAAAGGAAGTAAAACAAGCATTAAAACAAAAGACTTTTAATAATATTCTTATTAATAAACAGAGACGTGATTTTGTTTTAAACTTTAACGAGTTAAGCAAGAACTGTGACTAGGGAGGGGCCGAACAATGAAACATTTCTTAGAAAGCTCAAACGCGTTCGAATAGATTAAAAGCGAACAAGTGTATTCATATTTATTTGGAATACTTTGATGCCTTGCATCCGGACACTGCGACGCAATCAGAGGGGGTGCTTGCGTACACTTTTGCCGATCAGGCGCCTTGACTAGCTGAGTAGTTTTACAGGAAACTGTGTGAGCTTGAATGTGGGATTTTTTATTTGGGATGCGGGATTTGGGATATGGGATTTGGGGATTTTTGGGATTTTGTGATTCTGGGATTTTGTGATTTGGGATTTTGGAATTTGAGATTTGGGATTTGGGATTTTGGGATTTTGGGATTTTGGGATTCGGGATTTCGGGGATTTGTGATTCAAGATTTGGATTTTAGGATTTTGGGATTGGGATTTGGGATTTGGGATTTGAGATTCGGGATTTTGGGATTCTGGGATTCTGGGACTTTAGGACTTTGGGATTCTGGGATTGTGAATGTGGGATTTCGGATTAGGGACCTAATATGTCGGGGCTGAAAAATTTGGTTTAGATTTGGGACTTTGAGACTTTTTATTATTAATTGGGATCTGGGATTGGGATTTATAAATCTGAATTAGCGATGAGAAGAATCTAAGTATCAACCACAACAAAGCAATGTTTAAAAAAATTTAATCCGAGCCATTAACTCAAGCTCGCGGCGGCTGCTCAAGAGCTCGTGTTCAACAGAAGCGGTCGAGTCGCTCTCGACATTGTCGACGTTGGCGGCGTAGACGCCTCCTCCGGAGCCAGTAGGCTAGCCATGTCGAAGCCTCGCTTCCGTCGTACCACCGGAGTGGCGTCAAAGTTGCCCAGAAACTGTTGCTGGGGAGTCTGGAACGGCGGCTGATGCTGCTGCTGCTGCTGATGTTGCAGAAACGGCGCCGGCGGAAACGATGACGTCATTGGCAGGCCGAAATCTGCGCCGGCCGCTGCGGCAGCGGCTGCCATGGCGGCTGCGGCCTGCCAGTCGAAGCATTTGTCGGGGCCGGTTGGCGACGGGGTCGGCGTGTCCTCCTCGTCGGGGCAGGCCAGCCCCATCGCTTTGCGCACCTTGCGCTGGGCCCGACGCCGGCGGAAGTCGCCTCGCTTAAAGTCGTCGAGATTGGCCGGGTGAATCGACCAGTAGTGACCCTTGCCGTTGGAGGAGCGGCCTTGATTTGGGCGGGGGTGTTTGTCGTGAAGAGTTTTGCTGAATTGGGATTCTTCTAGCTTTGGGATTCTTTTCCCCTATGTGGAATTCTTTTCCCCTATTCGAGATTATTTTCCCTTTTTGGGATTCTTTTCCCTATTCGGGATTCTTTTCCCCAATCTGGGATTATTTTCCCCTTTTGGGACTATTCTAGCTTTGGGATTCTTCCAACTTTGGGATTCTTTTCCCATATTCGGGGTTCTTTTCCCCTATTCGGGATTATTTTCCCCTTTATTGGATTCTTTTGCTCTATTTGGGATTCTTTTTCCCTATTTGGGATTCTTTTTCCCTATTTGGGATTCTTTTTCCCTATTTGGGATTCTTTTTCCCTATTTGGTATTCTTTTTCCCTATTTGGTATTCTTTTTCCCTATTTGGTATTCTTTTTCCCTATTTGGTATTCTTTTTCCCTATTTGGTATTCTTTTTCCCTATTTGGTATTCTTTTTCCCTATTTGGTATTCTTTTTCCCTATTTGGTATTCTTTTTCCCTATTTGGTATTCTTTTTCCCTATTTGGTATTCTTTTTCCCTATTTGGTATTCTTTTTCCCTATTTGGTATTCTTTTTCCCTATTTGGTATTCTTTTTCCCTATTTGGGATTCTTTTTCCCTATTTGGTATTCTTTTTCCCTATTTGGTATTCTTTTTCCCTATTTGGTATTCTTTTTCCCTATTTGGTATTCTTTTCCCCTATTTGGGATTCTTTTCCCCTTTTGGTATCCTTCATCTTTCGCGGTGCCCAACACTGAACAGAAAGGTAATTTAATTGCTTATTTGGCTAATCCAACACAGCTGAGCAAAATCAGATCAACAAAAAGGAAATGGGGCTGGTTCAATATTTTTTGCCTTGCTAATAAGGGATATCTAATTATGGGGATCTGAGAGAGCCATGAAATAAAGCATTTTTCTTCTTGTTTCTGTTTTGCCATCTCGAGCTGCCATCTGCAACACCTGGTCTAACATATTGGTAGCCTAATTCTCTTTTTTGCCTATAGCTATTTCTAGATATTTTCATTAGATAGTTCAACAAAAAGCTTAAAAAATTCAAATGTAGCAGTTTTTTGTTTAACTTGACAAAAATATTTATGAATTTTGCTGGGCCGCTTTGGCCCTACAAAACACGAAGGCGCTTCTCTTTTCACAGATTTTTTATAAGGAGAAATTATTAGAATGGAGCGGGCTGGGGCCTCTTCAGCTCGTTAATAATTAATTGCGGATGTCTTGAAAAGGACTCAGCACCGACATCCCGAGACCTATGCTCAGACAATTGTGGAGCACGTAATTTATATTTTATAATAGCAACAATTCTGCTCTCTCCGCTGACTACTGGGCACATCCAAGCTCGCCAATACCGTACGCTGGCACTCACTCGTACACACGCTCACACAGGATGTACAGCGAACCCTTGACTTTCTAGTGGGTCCTGTCGCGACTTTCCTAGTCATTTCTTAGTTCACCTTCACTTGTCTCTGTTTACTCTGTTTACTCTCTCTCTCTGTCTAGCTCAATCTTGTTATTCTTATCTCTCTCTCTCCCTTGCTGCCTTCTGATTGGCTCTCCATTCTCGCCTCTCTCTTCAGTCGCGCACTTCACCCCTCTCCTTATTATCTGGAGTCAAGCCCCCTCTAAATTAGTCATATAAATATACTTGTTTATACTTGCCCTGCGCCCACTTACTGGCTTATCTTAGATTCAATTTAACTCTAATTTAAATATCTCATAATTCAATCGTTAGTATTTTCTCTACTGGTCCGTCTAGTGAGGGGTGTCACTCCAGACTCTTGGTTGTAATCCCTAAAATCCCCCCACAAAACTGTTTCACCACCAAGATCAGATCACTGCCCATTAATTCCTATTTAAACAGTCATTCAACACACAGCAGTGAGTAAAGACGGGGCCAAGTGAAGGCTCCCATGAGCTGCCTTCACGCTACTGTGGAGCAGGTGTTAACGCTGTTGAATTATTCACAGGTTGTTGTGCTATATTTGGTTCTCTGGGTCTTATTTGTAAATTCAAAAGAAGACAGGCTTTTATATAAAACTGGAATCGTGACGGGCAGACAGTGCTGCCCCATCAATATTGATAAGTTTTTGAGACCAGCTGCGATCGCCTGCTCTGAACCATGGCTAATCTTTCATCCCCAAATTGTGCGGACTCGGGATTTGGTGAGCCTCTAATCTGGGATCCCAAAATTCCAACAGTAGCAAGAAGTCCCCGTGTCCTCCTTTCCCTGTTTGCAAGAGAAGCAGCTGATTAATAATTTTTTACTTTTCTTTTGTATTTCGACTGGAGAGTCCTCAAGTTGGCTTTGCCTGCTTGTTGCTGGGAATGACAGGCAAATCCTGGGGGCGCAGAGTGAGAAAAACACATCAATTATGTTTGCCAAACTTCCCACTCTGGGCGCTTCTGCATTTTATGGGGTGCGGGACAGGCAGACTTCACCTGTCTGAGCACCTGTCAGTCAAATCAGTAAATCAGTCTGTCATGGGGGAAGTGACAGTCTGTCTATATATCTATCTATCTATCTATCTATCTATATCTATCTATCTATCTATCTATCTATCTATCTATCTATCTATCTATCTATCTATCTATCTATCTATCTATCTATCTATCTATCTATCTATCTATCTATCTATCTATCTATCTATCTATCTATCTATCTATCTATCTATCTATCTATCTATCTATCTATCTATCTATCTATCTATCTATCTATCTATCTATCTATCTATCTATCTATCTATCTATCTATCTATCTATCTATCTATCTATCTATCTATCTATCTATCTATCTATCTATCTATCTATCTATCTATCCAGCCCAGACAGCAAGTTAGGAAGGCAGAACCCAAGCAGACTCAGGCAAGCTCAAACTCAGCCCCCTGCCGCCGACCACCCACCGGGCCAAATTGCAAACTTATTAGTTGTTGAAGGCAAGCTTGGCTTAGTGGAAAAGGGGCGGAGTCCTCCGAGCACTGGTAGGTGGCATCCACTTTGCTTTCACGCCACATCGTGGCTCTGCTTTTTCCGTTGTTGGCTTGGCTTAGAATTACACGGCAGTTTTATGGCGCCCCTCCAAACGAGTGTTTAGTAGGGCCAGCTCCCATTGTTGCCAAATAAACTCCAGTTTGAGTCCTTCGAGCTCCGAAGCCCCATAATTGCTCTTACTCAATTCTTGTAAAGAGAAGATTATGCGGGCACCGAGTGGTTTAATAATCAGATCAAAACTGGAAATCTTGGCGTCTGTGCAAAAACTGCTCAAATTAACAGCGCTGCTGTGTCCTATTGCAGCTCAGCGCTGAGTAGGGTACTCACCAACTTTGACGAAGCAGTCATTTAGCGACAGATTGTGCCGAATCGAGTTTCTCCAGCCGGGACCTCTGGTGCGGAAGTAGGGATAGTTGTCCAGAATCCACTGGTAGATGTCGCTGAGCACCATCTTCCTCTCCTTGGAGCTGAGGATGGCCATGCCGATCAGGCCTGGGAATTGTGATGGGGGATATTTAATGATGCTGCACAGACAGACAGAAAGACAGACAGACAGACAGACAGACAGACAGACAGACAGACAGACAGAAAGACAGACAGACAGACAGAAAGACAGACAGACAGAAAGACAGACAGACAGAAAGACAGACAGACAGACAGAAAGACAGACAGACAGAAAGACAGACAGACAGAAAGACAGATAGACAGAAAGACAGACAGACAGACAGAAAGACAGACAGACAGAAAGACAGATAGACAGAAAGACAGACAGACAGAAAGACAGACAGACAGAAAGACAGACAGACAGACAGAAAGACAGACAGACAGAAAGACAGACAGACAGAAAGACAGATAGACAGAAAGACAGACAGACAGACAGAAAGACAGGCAGACACCAAGACAGGCAGACACCAAGACAGGCAGACACCAAGACAGGCAGACAGAAAGACAGACAGACAGACAGACAGATAGACAGAAAGACAGACAGACAGACAGACAGACAGGCAGACAGAAAGACAGACAGACAGAAAGACAGACAGACAGAAAGACAGACAGACAGAAAGACAGACAGACAGGCAGACACACAATCATTATGAGGTACCCTCATAAGGATTAGTGTGCCAGGGCATCTGTAACACCTCATGCTTATACTACGTCCAATGCTATGCTTTTCGAAAAATAATTTTAATCGGCATTGACAGCATTAAATCTCCCCGATCATATTCCCTCCAAAATAGGTTTGGAATTGTTGCACATGCACTGGGTGCCCAGAGCCATGGTACGATCTTGCTACGATTTCAATACATGTAGCCATACGTATTGAGCGCAACTAACAACTGCCCAAACAGGTTATGGCTTAGAAATACCCTGGAGGGCCAAGTCGCGACATGCACTCTGTCTCCCTGATTAGATCGCTAAGACCTCAGTAACAATTATTAGACAATTCTTTGTGATATTCCATACAATAGAGAGCGTGTATTGCTTTTAAATCGATAAAATGTTCCTAATATATGTATGCATGTAACCTGAGGGAGATTATATTAGAACAGATATTATAATTGTACTCATTGCAAGGATTAAAATTGGTGCAAAATGTCCCTGTCTGTTGATAAATATTCATATTCATGTGCGAACTTGCTGGATTCGGTGTCTATATACTTGCGTTGCGTATACGAGATTGGGAGAGAGCGGAAAAGATAGAGAGGGAGAGAGCGGAAAACATCGTGAGAGAGTGGAAAAGATTGGAGGAGGGAGCGGAAAGAATAGGAAGAGAGCGGAAAAGATCGGGAAAGAGCGGAAAAGATCGGGAGAGAGCGGAAAAGATCGGGAGAGAGCGGAAAAGATTGGAGGAGGGAGCGGAAAAGATCGGGAAAGAGCGGAAAGGATCGGGAGAGAGCGAAAAGGATCGGGAGAGAGCGGAAAAGATCGGGAGAGAGCGGAAAGGATCGGGAGAGAGCGGAAAGGATCGGGAGAGAGCGAAAAGGATCGGGAGAGAGCGGAAAGGATCGGGAGAGAGCGAAAAGGATCGGGAGAGAGCGGAAAAGATCGGGAGAGAGCGGAAAAGATCGGGAGAGAGCGGAAAGGATCGGGAGAGAGCGAAAAGGATCGGGAGAGAGCGAAAAGGATCGGGAGAGAGCGAAAAGGATCGGGAGAGAGCGGAAAAGATCGGGAGAGAGCGGAAAGGATCGGGAGAGAGCGAAAAGGATCGGGAGAGAGCGAAAAGGATCGGGAGAGAGCGGAAAAGATCGGGAGAGAGCGGAAAGGATCGGGAGAGAGCGGAAAAGATCGGGAAAGAGCGAAAAGGATCGGGAGAGAGCGGAAAAGATCGGGAGAGAGCGGAAAGGATCGGGAGAGAGCGGAAAGGATCGGGAGAGAGCGAAAAGGATCGGGAGAGAGCGAAAAGGATCGGGAGAGAGCGGAAAAGATCGGGAGAGAGCGGAAAGGATCGGGAGAGAGCGAAAAGGATCGGGAGAGAGCGGTGTTAGAACTATGACTCACCAATATAGCTGTGATTTGGCTTTGGTTCCTCCCGGAAGAAGAGCGAAGCCGGCAGGAACTGCCTGGGATCCGCCCCAGCCGCCGTGGCCTTGTAGATCAAATCGGCCGTTGCGGCAGAGACGTGCGGCGGTAGAAACGCCGGGTGCGGCGTCGGAGGAGGCTGATGTGGAAAGCTCTGCTGCTGGTGATGCTGCTGCTGGTGCTGCTGGTGCTGCTGTTGCTGCTGCTGGTGCTGCTGTTGCTGCTGCTGCGGCGGGTGCGGCGGGTGCGGCAGCGGGTGCAGATGGGGCGGCGGACCGCCAGCGGCAGCGGCAGCAGCGGCGGCAGCAGCCAGAAATCCTGGCGGCGGCGGCCTGAAGGCTCCGACAGGCGGTGGCAAGAAGAAATGCGGATGCTGCGCCAGGTGATGCGGCGAGTTCAGGACGGCGCCGGGCTCACAAGCTGCGGCTCCGCTGGCAGTTGATGAGGCGCTGGAGGCTGCCGCCGCGGCCGCTGCTGCAGCGGCTCTCACGGCGAGAAACGATGGCAAAGAAGGCGACGCGCTGGCAGCTTGCAGCAGCGGCGGCGGTGGCAGCTGCTGGTGTTGCTGGTGTTGTTGCTTTTGCTGATGATGCGCTGAAGCAGACGATGCGGGTCGCTCGTCGGCAGAGTCGGGCTCAGTTGACATGTCTGCTTGCTATTGTACTAGGACTTCGATAGTTAGTGTACACTGACTCGGGCCAGTTTTGAAATGCTGGATGAAGTGGCTGCCGCTCTCTGGCGGCAATCGGTTTTGTGAGCAGTTTGAGCTCAGGAGAGCTGGGGAGCGGGGCTTGGGACAGGCGGGAGGCGGAGGAAGGGCTCGGATTGGCTGCCGGGGGGTAGGAGGGGGTGTGGGGCTACTCAGAACCAGACTCAAGTTGTCGGACCCTCTCCCCCAACCCATCCTCCGCCACCTCCTCGACAAGTTTCACCTCTCTTTCCCGTTGAAGTCAGTCAAGTTCTCAAAAGCTTCTCTCTGAAGGCGCCTCTGAGTCCCGCTGGACTCTGCTGGAAGCTGCGACTGCCGGGCACTGCGAGAGGTGCCTCTCCGCACAGCGTGGTACCTCTCGCCGATGTGCGTGTGCGTTTTTGAGAAGTTTAACTGTCAAAATCAGCTGGATATTTCGCTTATTCTATTGTCTGAGCAGGGACAACAAATTAACGGTTTAAAATATGAATAAATATTTATCACTGCGTCGTGCCAAAGTTTAACGGGATCAGCGGGAGATCGAATCTCGTGACATAGATGATAGTGAAATTTGTTAATAACGATATTGTCAGTGGATATGCAGTGATGACTATGACTTCATTTGTTAAAGTTTTCACCGTTTGTGCTGCAAAAGCGCGCTTATGACACTGCGCGCTTATGACACTGCGCGCTTATGACACTGCGCGCTTATGACACTGCGCGCTTATGACACTGCGCGCTTATGACACTGCGCGCTTATGACACTGCGCGCTTATGACACTGCGCGCTTATGACACTGCGCGCTCATGACACTGCGCGCTTATGACACTGCGCGCTTATGACACTGCGCGCTCATGACACTGCGCGCTTATAACACTGCGCTTATGATACCGCGCGCTTATTATGATACTGCGCTTATGACACTGCGCGTTCATAACAGATGACACTGCGCTTATGACACTGCGCGCTCATAACAGATGACACTGCGCTTATGACACTGAATAAAATATCAAAACGACCTCAGAGACCACGGGCAGACACTTGAGTTATATTTGAAAACACGGAGACCCTCATTTCAATTCAACTTTATTAAAGCAAACTGTTTATTGTTCTATCGATTCTGTACACACCAATATACATGCTTTCAACATGTTTCGAGTGCTTCTCTCCTCTCTCTTGCCACGCTTAACTCGAATTCAGTTGCGACACACTTAGGCCCACATTGGCTCAAACTCTATCGTGTTGGATACGGTATATGAAACTGCTACATACACGAGGCTTGAGAGACCGTACAATGACCCCCACTGTGATCTTGGCGCCAATTCCAAATACCCTCTATTATGGCTCCTATTGTCAGACAGTGTGTTGTGTTGCCCCGAAAAAAATTAATACAACATACGGCCGCATCTTAAGTTGTCTGTCTGTGTTTTGACAATTGTCAAAACTGGCCATGTTATGTTATTTGAAAACTTGTAGGTTCTTTCTACTCCCACTCGTCCAGATTATTGGCGTTTTTCAGGGGCTTGAGCCATCCCCCACTGCAAGTAGGCTGGCAAACTCTGTGGCGCCTCCTACGCAGCTGACTAGGCGCCCCCTTGGCGCTCCTTGATGCTGGCGCCCCGTCACGATGGCGCTCCTTGATGCTGGCGCCCCCTCGCGATGGCGCTCCTTGATGCTGGCGCCCCGTCACGATGGCGCCCCTTGATGCTGGCGCCCCCACAATGGCGCCCCTTGATGCTGGCGCCCCCACAATGGCGCCCCTTGATGTTGGCGCCCCCATGATGGCGCCCCTTGATGCTGGCGCCCCGTCACGATGGCGCCCCTTGATGCTGGCGCCCCGTCACGATGGCGCCCCTTGATGCTGGCGCCCCCTCGCGATGGCGCTCCTTGATGCTGGCGCCCCACGATGGCGCCCCTTGATGCTGGCGCCTCCACAATCGCGCTCCTTGATACTGGCGCCCCCACGATGGCGCCCCTTGATGCTGGCGCCTCCACAATCACGCCCCTTGATGTTGGCGCCCCACTATGGCGCCCCTTGATGCTGGCCTCCCATGATGGCGCCCCTTGATGCTGGCCTCCCATGATGGCGCCTCCCACGTCGGCACCTCCAACAATGATGGCGCCCTTAAAACCGTGCCCCCCTCTCAATAAAAAATCCTGGATGCTCCCTCTAGTTTCTTTCGAGTATTTTCAATTTACAAAGCGATTATTAAAGTTGCATCTGTGTGCGTGTGGGTGTCGAATACTTTAGAATTTAAGAACATCTAATTCCATAATTGGATAAGAGCTTTTAACTCTTCGTTCTGATTCCCGCCCACCGAGGAGGCACCTGCAATAATGGGGCATGACTTAAAATCCCTAAATGAATAGGATTAAATGATAAGCATTCATTGCCAACATTTTTATAATTAGCTATCGTTTTCTTTAATTGGACCTCAAGCGGAGATGGGGACTGTCTGGTCAATTCTGACTTTAGTAGTTATATTATGAGTATAATAGATAACAAAACAATTAAAGAAGGCGAGGCCTAAACTAGTTGAAGTTTTGTGAAAATTGTTCGCCAAATCAATTTATTTTATGCAAAGTCAATTTGAGTGCCTCTGTCGCAGTGCGCTTTAGCGAATACCCGCTGCGATGCTCAAGGTTTTAGAAGCTTTATTTATGGCCAGCCACGGTTAATTGAGTGCGTTTAAGTTTAGCTTGCGTTTCATTGCATATCCGACACTCTTTATAGACTGAGAAGTGCCTGAAATCTACTCAACTGTATCACTACTATATTGTTGGGCTGCGCCCTTCCAGTGTGTATGTACTCGTACTTTTGTTTTCAGTTTTCATGCCACCCCGCCCCGTCCCCCGTCTCGCGCCCGGGCCAGGGTTTGTGAGAGGCGTAAGTCTCAACCCTGGCCTAGCCCTTTGCACCCAGCCCCCGGCCCAATCTCTGTCCAATCTGGGTGCCCCCCCCCCTCCCTCGTTGCCCGCCTCACCCTGGGGCTGCTCGTATTGGCTGGCTGGCTGATAAGCCGGCTGGGCCCCAGGGTTTGGCTCGCCGTCTCCATTCTGCCCCACCCCTCCCCCTTTTTTGTGTATTATTTAAATGCTAGCCCTGAGCGGGCTGCGCTCCACGTTGGCTCTCTATTGGTGTCCGCTTCGTTCTTACTGTTTTTGCGTTCATCGGCGTACCTCTGCCTTCGCGTGCCAATAACTGCTTCGGGCCAATAAACGCTTCGTTAGTAACTCGATATATCAAGAGGAGGTGAGATCGAGCTTTCGTTCTTCTGGGTTGCCGCGTGGGGCCGGGATCTGCAGGGACCTGGGAACGGTGAACTCTCGCCGATCCCAGGGTGTTCGGTCAGGCGAACTCTCGCCGAACCGAGCGAGACAGGGTAGGAATAGCCGGGGTGAGGGCTGGGACAGGGGTGTCTCAGGCGGGGAGGGCCCGAACCTTGACCCGTCCAGCGGCCATTAGGCCGAGACACAACAAGTGGTGCCGTGACCAGGATCAGCGGTCCTCTCCCCTGCTGTCCTGCCGTGTGTTTAGGGTTGTGTGTGTTGCCTAGTTTATTTGTGTGTTGTTTGCTTCGGTTGTCTCTGTGCTTTTGTAGCCATGGCCAATTTAGACGATCTGATTGACGCCCTGACGGCGCGTCTGCAAAACGAACTTAATGTGGCACAGCGGGTGCCGAGGCCAAATAAGTACGTGCCCACACAGGACTTTGCCCTTTGGATGCAACAATTCACAGGGTATTGTGAGGCGGCTCATATTCTAGGGGATCAGCGCAAGCAGGCGCTGCTCAGTCTGCTTGACTTTAATACTGCTTTTAAGGCTGTTGCGAATCTTGAGTTGGCCGATGATTTGCCGTATGATGAGTTTGTTGAGCAGCTAGAAGCTAGGTTTGATGAGAATAGGACTGCTCAAGATTACAAGACCGAGTTCCAGAGTAGGAATCAGAAAGATGGCGAGCCCATTGAAGAATATGCAGACGTGCTCAAGGAGCTTATGAGAAAATCGTACCCAATGCTGCCAGCGGCCCAGCGAGAAGAGTTGGTGAAAGACAGGTTTTTGAAGGGGATTCGGGTGCCAGCCCGGGTGCTGGAGAGCGTGCTGCTGCAAGCGCCAGAGACGCTCCAGGACGCTATTAGGCGGGTGCGTCAAGTGAGGGCATCGTTGGCTCTGATGGAGCCCGAGGGTAAGCGAGCTGTGCACATGGTGGGGGGTCAGGCCGCAGCGGCTGGCAACAGCCAGGAGTCCAGGGCAGCCGCCGAGATAGCAACTCTGAAAGCGGAAGTGGCTCAGCTAAAAGCAAGTGCTGCAGCGCCCACTGCGCCGATGGCGACAGCAAGGTCTGAGCAGCCAAAAGTGAGCTTGCAGCATCGAGCCCCTGAGCAGAGTCAGCAGCAGAGGCAGTGTGGTCGGTGCCTGCAGACAGGGCATACTACGGCTCGGTGCCGTAATGCAGTGGTCTGCCGGGAGTGTGGCCAGTCAGGGCACATGCGCAACCGCTGCTATCGTCGGTGGGACCAGTCGGGTTCGGGAAACGGATTGGGGGCTCGGCCGGGGCACCCGTCCGGGCCCCAGCGTCAGTGAATCCGGGTGCATCGGGGGCCGCGGCCTTGTCCCAGAGTGTGCTGAGTCGGCAGGGACTGGGCTATGTGGATGCACAGTTTAGGTTTGGGCCCCCGATTGCATGTCTGCTGGACAGCGGGGCCACCGTGTCGTTGTTAAGCAACCGTTTCCTGAAGTCTAGAAAAGCCGACATTGACTTATCGCCGAATTTGCCGAATTTTTCCGTTTTCGCTGCCAATGGGGAACCGATTGCTGTACATGGAATGGTGACGATGAAGTTTTCTGTTGGGGACACCGAGTTTTTGCACGAGTTCGCTGTGGTCGAGGAACTGGCTGTGGCATGTATTCTGGGCACTGACTTTTTCGTGAGACACGGGATGGCGATTGACTTTGCTAGGAATTGCTTGCAGACTGCATCCTGTGTGTATCCGTTTCGCTTATCAGCAGATAAGCCGCGTCTTTGCCGTCTGGTGCTGAGTCAGCCTGAGCAGTTCAATGCAGGTCAAGAGAAGGTGGTGCACGTCAGGTTGCAGAGAAGGGTTCCCTCTGGGGTTCAGTTCCTAGGCATTGTGGAGTCTGAGAGGAGAGTGAGTAACGAGCAGATGGTGGCCAGATCGGTACAGATGCCTGACGGGGACGGTCGCTTGGCTGTCAGGGTGTTGAACACGTCAGGATGCAGTCTGTCATTAAGGAAGGGAAGCCGAATTGGTTGGTTCTCCCCAGTGGCGGCCCAGCAGCCAGCTGGGTGGCAGGTGAACTCGGTGGAGAGTGTCCGAGACGACTGGAACCCCCTCAGCGATGTCAAGGAGTGGGGAGGATGTGGCCTGACGGGCGATGAGAAGCACGAGTTTGAGCGCCTGATGGCTCGGAATCGTGATGTCTTTGCCAGGGATAGCTCGGAGTTGGGACAGTCACACTTGATGGCGCATGAGATTGACACCGGCAACGCCAAGCCAGTAAGTCAGCCCGCGCGTAGGATTCCACCGCGCTGGAAGGAGGAAATTGATAAGCAGGTTGATGAGTTGTTGCAGCAGGATCGCATCTATCCCTGCTACTCTCCGTGGGCGAGCCCGATCGTGCCGGTTAAAAAGGCCGACGGTAGCTTGAGGTTGTGTCTAGACTATCGGCGCCTTAACGAGGTCACAGTGCCAGATCCTTACCCACCGCCGCGGATGGACGAGACGCTTGATGCGCTAGGAGGGAACTGTGTTTTCTCGACGATGGATCTGGCCTCCGGCTATCATCAGTGCCCGATTGAGCCGAAGGACCAGTTGAAAACGGCGTTCGTGGTACCCAACAGGGGTCAGTTCGCCTGGAAGTGCATGAGTTTTGGCTTGCGCAATGCTCCCGCTACGTTCGCCAGGCTAATGTCTATGGCCCTGTCTGAGGTTAACTGGAAGGAGTGCCTGGTGTACTTTGACGATATAGTCGTGTTCGCCAAGTCGGTGGGTCAGCATCTCGAGCGATTGAAGCATGTTTTCCAGTGCCTGAGGGATGCCAATGTCAAGCTGAAGCCCGCCAAGTGTGTGTTCCTCGCAGAGCGGGTGAAGTTTCTGGGCCACATCGTCTCTCAGGAGGGGATCGCAACGGACCCGAGCAAGTGCGAGGAGATCCAGAATTGGCCGAGGCCATGTAGCGCCAAGAAGGTGCAGGCATTCCTGGGTACGTGCGCCTACTATCAGTCATTTATCCCGCAGTTTTCGGAGATTGCAGCGCCGCTGTATAGGTTAACCGCAGACGGAGTGAAGTTTGAGTGGGGTAGTGAAGAGGAGAGTTCGTTTTGCAGGCTGAAAGACGCTTTGTGTTCACCGAATGTGATGGCATTCCCGGATTTTTCGCCTGGTGCCGGGGAGTTCATCCTCGACACGGACGCCAGTTCGCGCGTCGGGCTGGGAGCCGTCCTGTCACAGCGTCAAGCAGATGGCCGTGAGAAGGTGATCGCTTACGGGTCTAGGATGATTCATGCGGCGGAGAAAAATTATTGCACCACCAGGTTAGAGTTGCTTGCCGTCGTGCACTTCGTCAAAAAGTATAGGTACTATTTGTTAGGTAGAAAGTTCACTGTTCGTTCAGACCACAAAGCTTTGCAGTGGCTAGCCAGTCTGAAGGACGTAGAGGGTCAGTGCGCAAGGTGGCTTGAGTCGCTCCAGAACTTCGACTTTGAGATCATTCACAGGCCAGGCAAGGAGCACGGCAACGCTGATTCGCTGTCTCGCAAGTACCGAAAACACGCTGGCCATGAGAGCTGCCCTAGCTGCCAGTTTAGCGAGAATGTGCCAGTAGTGAACGCGGTGTTTGGCAGTGGGCTGTCTTCGAAGGAAGTCCAGCAGGCGCAAGTGGCCGAGAAGAAGCTTGCAGCTGTCCGCTCCTATGCCCTGGACCCGGGTTCGAACCCCAGTGCGCCTAGAGTGATGTCGTGGGAGGAGCGTGTGCTGTGGGCACAACGGCAGCTGATAAGAGTAGAGTCTGATCTGTTGTATTTTCAGAGTCCCGGGAGTGGGTGCCAGAAAAAGATCTTGCTGCCGCCGGCTTTGCTGCCGAAAGTGCTCAGTGAGCTTCATGATGGGGTTGCAGGAGGGCACCTTGGGGTTAGGAAGACACAAGAGAAAGTGAAGGCGAGATACTGGTGGCCGGGGCTGAGTCGTTCCGTGGAAGAGTATTGCCGGAGCTGTGTCCACTGTGCGAAGGCGAAGCCTGGGCGCAGCAACCGGGCGCCTTTGCAGCCAATCTGCTCGGAAGGAGCTTTCCAGAGGATCATGAGTGACATTGTCGGGCCGTTGCCCAAGTCCAGAGGTGGCAATCGATTCGTGCTGACAATCCAGGATTCTTTTACTAAGTGGCCGGTGGCGGTGCCCTTGTCCAATCAGCGAGCCCCGACGGTGGCGCGAGCGATTTTTGATCACTGGATTGCGCACTTTGGTTGTCCTGAATTTCTAGTCACCGATAAGGGCACCAATTTTGAGTCGGCTTTGATGAAGCAGTTGTGTCGGTTGCTTGCCGTTAAGAAATGCAGAACGTCCTCCTATCACCCGATGGCTGATGGTCAGGCTGAGAGTTTCAATAAGACGTTGAAGTCAATGATCAAGTGCAGGATGAGTGAGTCGGTGGGCGAAGGAGACTGGGAGGATCTGATCCACCCGTCTCTCATGGCGTACCGTAGCAGCGTTCACAGAGGCACGGGGTACACCCCGTACTACATGCTGTACGCCAGGGAGATGCGGCTTCCAGTGGACATTGGAACCTTGCCTGAGTCCATTCCTGCCAGTGCTCCGGCGTATGTTCAGTCATTAGGTAATAGTCTGGCTGAGGCTCATTCGCAGGTGCGGACCAACCTGCAGCAGTACCAGAGGAAACAGAAAGTGCTGTACGACTCAAGGGTGCGAGGCCCGGCCATAGAAGTTGGGGATGCCGTCCTAGAATACTCGCCTGCGCTGCAGGCAGGGGAGGCAGCCAAGTTCCATTGCAATTGGAAGGGGCCGGCGAAGGTGTTAGAGAAGATATCCGATTTGAATTACCGGGTAAAGCACGCCAATAGGGGAAAGAGCAAAATAGTGCATTATAATAATTTGCGAAAAGTACCCGAGCGGCCTGAGCAGTTCAGGTTGATGAATAGGCATACGGCAGTGCAGCGCCGGTCGGCGCATCCGCCTGAGCCGGCAGGGTGCAGACAGGAGCCCGCGGGGCCGGCGACTAAAGAGCCGGAACTTGAGGAGGAGGAGGAGTTTTACTCGTATGTGGTGCCACCAGTTGCCGTTGGGCCTCGGCATGGGATAGTAGGGCCGGGAACGCCAGTTGCGCCATGCGCACCGGTGGCTCCAGCGGCGCCAGCCGTGTCTCCGCGCAGACTGCGCGAGCGTCGGGGTGTGCCCCCAGCGTATTACGGGAATCCGGTATTGTATCGTTAATTCGCAGTGGGCTCACAAGGCGGTCGTCATAAATTGATTTTTAATATGCACTTGTATTAATGCCTCCACGCTGTTGTCTATGGTAGAAAGCCTAAAATAACCTAAAATGAAAAAAATGATACAACCCCAAAGCACAAAAAAATCATAAAATGGAACGCATGGAAAGCACGTAAAAAACATTAAATGTATTAAAATTACAAAGTATGCTAGGCAAGAAGCGTTCTCAATCGTATTGTAAAATAAACATGTCATAGGATGGGTCAGGTCAGGGTCACAGTTGCTAGTCCGCAAGGCATAGGTAGTGATTGGGTTTAAATGTCATCATTGCAGGAGGACCATGTCGTCGCCAACGACACCGACTGATTTGTATGGCGTGTTAGGCGTGGGTCGGACTGCTAACTCTGCGGAGATTGAGGCAGCGTGTGTATCGTCTGTACTCAAAGCGGCCCCGCGTCTGTCCTGCCGAGGTAGGGTCTCCGGAGTCTCAGCGAGACGTGATGGCGATGTGCGTTTTATCTGACCCAGTGTTTCGGGAAGTATACGATCGGGTTGGAGAGGCAGCGTGTCAAGGGGTGTTAAAGTACGCCTACTTTTTCAATCCTCCCCCTGACGTTGAGTTGCCCGAGCAGGTCAGGTTAGCTTTGGCTAGTCTTAAGGGAAGCGCCGCAGGGGAAGCTCCAGTTCACGCGGAGATCCCAGCCGAGTTATTGGCTCCGGCTGCGCTTGCTGAGTGTAGGCGGCTGAGGGGTGCGCTGCTGGCGCGGTTGAGGGCTGGGGATAGTGAAGGAGCTTGCCTGGTGGTTCAGGAGGTGGCGAGGTTTCTTGATGGGGCTGGTGTGAGTGTGCCTGAGCAGTTGTCTAGATTCTTAGCAGTGTCTGTGTCGTTTCTGTGCAATCAGTATGGGCGGAAGAGAGGTTCTGGTGGTGGCTCCGGGAGGTGTCGGAGGGTCCCGCCTTCGGTGCTGCAGGCGGCGTTTGAGTGCGTGTTGTTGGCTGTGCGGGGTTTTGAGCTGTGTGAGTTGGGGGGTCCCTTGTTGGGGAGGCTCCGGGGTCTGTCTCTCTTAGTGGATCCTGGCCTCGCGCGGCGCCCGGAGGAGGGGAGTGACGGGCCGCACCTTTCGCAGACTCCGCTGACGGCCCAGCGCGACTTGGCGACCGAAGAGTTAACGGGTGTCGACCCCGAGCAAGTACGACCGGCCGACACGGTCCAGGAGGTCTGCCCCCGTGACGACCCGAATCAGCGCAAGGTCAGCTCGGCTAAGCGTCTCGTCGATGCAAAGGCATACCTAACGAGGCTGGGCCGGTCGATTCAGCCCGAGGACCTTCGTGGCGTGCGTCGATGTCTAGCGGCTGTAAACTCGCTGTACTGCCTGCGTCTAGAATGTCCCGTTGTCCGACCACTGCTGCAAGACCGACGGATCGTGTTCGCCCTGGGCCTGAAGGCCAGTGCTGCACCGTGGTGGCCATCGCTGCGAGACGATGTACGACGATTTCTAGCGGGTAGCTGGCCGCGTGTCGTGGCGGTCGGCGAAGTCGAGCTCAATTGGGACGCTGAGAGGTCGCAGCGCCAGGACCAGTTAACGGCGGCGATGGAGCAGTTCTTGCTTGCCAAGGAGTTCGGCCTGCCGGTTTTGTTCCGAGTTGAAGGCGGCGAACCTGCCTGGGCGGTCGCCCTAGGATTCCTCCGGCAGCCGGAGTTTCAAGCGATGAGCGTCATGCTGGCCGAGGACCTGGACTTGCCGGAGGCCGTCGAGGCCGCGCTGGTGAGCAAGTGCCACGGGGTCTTCTTCGAGGTGTCCGCTCGGTGCCGAGGATCCCCGCGAGCGGTCCAACGGGCTAAGCATCTCCCGCGGCAGCGCCTGCTAGTGACATCGGCCGCACCGTTTGGTGGAGACCCCAAGGACCCGACAGCCATCAAGTTCGTGCCGGAAGCCCTAGCGGACAGTGAATGTGATCGCAGGTACTGGACTCGACTGTTTGCGACCAACTGTAGTAGATTTTTTGGCCGATTGTAGAGTAGAATTGCGTTCTTAAGCCCGTTTTCAATTTTTGCGTACGCAATAGTTTGTGTCCCGTTTTCATTTTTTCGTTTTTGTTTTTTGTAATGCCGGCGATATCCACGCGTCGCGTCAAAGTTTTTCTGTTATTTTTCGGCCGTCGTTTTTTGAATTAACTTTTTTTCAGACTTGCTTGTTCATGCGTTGCTTTTTGCTTGACATCCCCTTTCTCCTCTTCTTTTTCGTGGAGGGGGAGGATGTTGGGCTGCGCCCTTCCAGTGTGTATGTACTCGTACTTTTGTTTTCAGTTTTCATGCCACCCCGCCCCGTCCCCCGTCTCGCGCCCGGGCCAGGGTTTGTGAGAGGCGTAAGTCTCAACCCTGGCCTAGCCCTTTGCACCCAGCCCCCGGCCCAATCTCTGTCCAATCTGGGTGCCCCCCCCCTCCCTCGTTGCCCGCCTCACCCTGGGGCTGCTCGTATTGGCTGGCTGGCTGATAAGCCGGCTGGGCCCCAGGGTTTGGCTCGCCGTCTCCATTCTGCCCCACCCCTCCCCCTTTTTTGTGTATTATTTAAATGCTAGCCCTGAGCGGGCTGCGCTCCACGTTGGCTCTCTATTGGTGTCCGCTTCGTTCTTACTGTTTTTGCGTTCATCGGCGTACCTCTGCCTTCGCGTGCCAATAACTGCTTCGGGCCAATAAACGCTTCGTTAGTAACTCGATATATCAAGAGGAGGTGAGCTCGAGCTTTCGTTCTTCTGGGTTGCCGCGTGGGGCCGGGATCTGCAGGGACCTGGGAACGGTGAACTCTCGCCGATCCCAGGGTGTTCGGTCAGGCGAACTCTCGCCGAACCGAGCGAGACAGGGTAGGAATAGCCGGGGTGAGGGCTGGGACAGGGGTGTCTCAGGCGGGGAGGGCCCGAACCTTGACCCGTCCAGCGGCCATTAGGCCGAGACACAACAATATCTACCCGATTCTCAGTCTCCTGTCTACCCAACCCTCAGTATTCTATCTACCAACTCAGTCTCCTATCTACCCAACTCCCAGTCTCCTATCTACCCAATTCTCAGTCTGCTATCTACCAAACTCCCAGTCTCCTATCTACCCAACTCTCAGTCTCCTATCTACCCAACTCCCAGTCTCCTATCTACCCAACTCTCAGTCTCCTATCTACCCAACTCTCAGTCTCCTATCTACCCAACTCCCAGTCTCCTATCTACCCAACTCCCAGTCTCCTATCTACCCAACTCCCAGTCTCCTATCTACCCAACTCTCAGTCTCCTATCTACCCAACTCTCAGTCTCCTATCTACCCAACTCTCAGTCTCCTATCTACCCTATTCTCAGTCTCCTATCTACCCAACTCTCAGTCTCCTATCTACCCAACTCTCAGTCTCCTATCTACCCAACTCTCAGTCTGCTATCTACCCAACTCTCAGTCTCCTATCTACCCAAATCTCAGTCTCCTATTTACCCAACTCTCAGTCTCTTCTATCTACCCAACTCTCAGTCTCCTATCCACCCAACTCTCAGTGTCTCCAACTCTTAATCTCCAACGATTCCCCTTCTGATCCCGGGGCAAGGTGCAAGCAGGGAAAATCAATCCCACAATAGAAGTCTAACTCAAGCCACTTCCTCCTCAGTGCTTGAAGAAAAATCCCATGCTACTGCCAGATTTCAATACGCAATTTAAAACACTTCACGCAGCCAATTGTAAGCACGTTGCGTTGTAGAATCTTGCCCTGCCCATTTCTCTCTCTCGGCATTGAGTAGGCCATAAAACATAGTAGTCTCAGCTCTGTCAGTTTTTATTCACGACTAGAAAGAATCGAGTATCCCGGCCCACCTTAATCATTTTGGGACCGCGGACACACTTGAAAATGGTGGTAGCCATTGAGGGGAGGTCAAAATTAAAGACTGTGTTGGCCGGAAACCTATTCGGGAAGAAAGATGCTTGAAGACTCGCAGATCCGGTGTGAAGAGAAGAAGCCGTGGGGGTGCCATGGTGCACTGGACTCGAGGTCTGGAGTGGAGACATGCAAAATCAGAAATTATTTTGATTCGAGATGGCGCCCCTTTGTCTTAATAGGCGCCCCTGTCTCTTGGTGGGCGCCCCTGTCTCTTGGTGGGCGCCCCTGTCTCTTGGTTGGCGCCCCTGTCTCTTGTTGGGCGCCCCTGTCTCCGGTGGGCGCCCTGTCTCTTGGTTGGCGCCCCTGTCTCTTGTTGGACGCCCCTGTCTCCGGTGGGCGCCCCTGTCTCCGGTGGGCGCCCCTGTCTCTTGGTAGGCGCACCTGACTCTTGGTAGGCGCCCCTGACTCTTGGTAGACGATCGGCCGTATCAACGTCCTGCACACTATCTGACTCTTGACTCCAGATATCTATGAACAGTAATCCATGGACTTGACTGACCGCTGCAGCTCTCAGTCGTGTTATAAGTTATCCTCTCCCCTCAGCCCACAGACGGAGAGCCTTCGATAGGCCTGTTTCCGCTTGTTGTATAACTGCTGGAGCGGCGGCCACAGCGAGCTGGTTGCAGTGAGTATCCGAGGGCCGGGGTTACCAGGAAGCCATCCATGATCCTCTTTGAGATTCCACTTTCACTCCATCGATGTCTCTGTAGAGTCATTGGGGGGAAATTTCCTAAAATCTGCTAGAAACTTTAACACGCCCGCATGAGGCCGGAAGCTGGAGATGAAAAGATGAAGAGATGACGTCTGCTTGGTTTAAAGGCAAATCGATATTGAGGAGTGACATATGGCGTTTCTTCGACTTCATGGGATATTATTAGATGGAAGCGGTAATTGAATTGCAGGATGTGCCAAAGCTGGCATCGCAGATGGGTGTGTCCGGGCTGCATTTGGGATTTGAGATTGGCGCCAAACTGGGATTTGAGATTGGCGCTTAAAGTTGGGATTTGAGATTGGCGCCAAACAGAGATTTGATATTGGCGCTTAAAGTTGGGATTTGAGATTGGCGCCAAACAGAGATTTGATATTGGCGCTTAAAGTTGGGATTTGAGATTGGCGCCAAACAGAGATTTGATATTGGCGCTTAAAGTTGGGATTTGAGATTGGCGCCAAACTGGGATTTGAGATTGGTGCTTAAAGTTGGGATTTGAGATTGGCGCTTAAAGTTGGGATTTGAGATTGGCGCCAAACAGAGATTTGAGATTGGTGCTTAAAGTTGGGATTTGAGATTGGCGCTTAAAGTTGGGATTTGAGATTGGCGCCAAACAGAGATTTGATATTGGCGCTTAAAGTTGGGATTTGAGATTGGCGCCAAACTGGGATTTGAGATTGGTGCTTAAAGTTGGGATTTGAGATTGGCGCTTAAAGTTGGGATTTGAGATTGGCGCCAAACTAGGATTTGAGATTGGCGCCAAACTGGGATTTGAGATTGGCGCTTAAAGTTGGGATTTGAGATTGGCGCTTAAAGTTGGGATTTGAGACTGGCGCTTAAAGTTGGGATTTGAGACTGGCGCTTAAAGTTGGGATTTGAGACTGGCGCTTAAAGTTGGGATTTGAGACTGGCGCTTAAAGTTGGGATTTGAGATTGGCGCTTAAAGTTGGGATTTGAGATTGGCGCCAAACAGAGATTTGATATTGGCGCTTAAAGTTGGGATTTGAGATTGGCGCCAAACAGAGATTTGATATTGGCGCTTAAAGTTGGGATTTGAGATTGCCGCCAAACAGGGATTTGAGATTGGCGCCAAACTGGGATTTGAGATTGGCGCCAAACTGGGATTTGAGATTGGCGCCAAACTGGGATCTGATGGGGGCGCCATCCGGGATCTGATGGGGGCGCTATCCGGGATCTGATGGAGGCGCCATCCGGGATCTGAAAGGGCGCAGTTTAAACAGTAAAACTTGCATTAAAGTTCTGCATAAACAGCAGCGGCCAAAACTAAGCAAATGAAAAAGACGCCCTCTCAAGTTGAATTTCCTCAATTTCTGCAGCAATTTTCCCAACAGCAGTTAGGAGAGAGAAATTGTTGCAACATTTTACACTATATAAAACAATATTATGGAATATATTTTTCGTGAAGGGCTTTGAGTTGATTCAGTAAGAGAGTGACTTAAGTGGAGAAGTGTTCAAGCCAAGTCTCACACTTATTCACTGTCTGTTGAGTCTCCTGCTCCATTTCAATTTGAGAATTAGCTCCCGCCTCAATTGCCGCACTGTTTACCATCTGTTTGTGGCATAAAGTTTTCACTTTCTCCTCCTTGTCTGGCCTTGGAGTCCGAGTTGACTGTGAGTGCTGCAAACTCACGTATGCACAAGTGGCTGCGGCAATATGGGCCCCTCTGCCAGAGAAAGTTTTTGTTTCACAGCCTGCCTGGAGTCGCATTCAGGACTCACTTGAGATAGCTGTGTGGGGAGGTGCGCAACAATGACTTGCATCCGCATGGGAACCGCGTGTGGGATCTTGTCTTGCATGGGAATTTGGGCCAGCACAGTCTGAAAGTCAGACTTTGAGCTGCCGTGCTGTGCCTGCTCTCTACTATGCTCTCCCTTCTTCTCTGCCTCTCCCTCTCTACCTCTCCCTCTCTACCTCTCACTCTCTACCTTTCACTCTCTACCCCTCCCTTTCTAACTCTCCCTCTCTGCCTCTCACTCTCTACCTCTCCCTCTCTACCCCACCCTCTCTGCCTCTCCCTCTCTACCTCTCCCTCTCTACCTCTCCCTCTCTACCTCTCCCTCTCTACCTCTCACTCTCTACCTCTACCTCTCTACCTCTCCCTCTCTGCCTCTCCCTCTCTGCCTCTCCCTCTCTACCTCTCCCTCTCTACCTCTCACTCTCTACCTTTCACTCTCTACCCCTCCTTCTCTAACTCTCCCTCTCTGCCTCTCACTCTCTACCTCTCCCTCTCTACCCCTCCCTCTCTGCCTCTCCCTCTCTACCTCTCCCTCTCTACCCCTCCCTCTCTGCCTCTCCCTCTCTGCCTCTCCCTCTCTACCTCTCTCTCTCTACCTCTCACTCTCTACCTTTCACTCTCTACCCCTCCCTCTCTAACTCTCCCTCTCTGCCTCTCACTCTCTACCTCTCCCTCTCTACCCCTCCCTCTCTGCCTCTCCTCTCTACCTCTCCCTCTCTACCTCTCCCTCTCTACCTCTCCCTCTCTGCCTCTCCCTCTCTACCTCTCCCTCTCTATCTCTCCCTCTCTACCTCTCCCTCTCTGCCTCTCCCTCTCTACCTCTCCCTCTCTACCTCTCCCTCTCTACCTCTCACTCTCTACCTTTCACTCTCTACCCCTCCCTCTCTAACTCTCCCTCTCTGCCTCTCACTCTCTACCTCTCCCTCTCTACCCCTCCCTCTCTGCCTCTCACTCTCTACCTCTCCCTCTCTACCTCTCACTCTCTCCCTCTCCCTCTCTACCTCTCACTCTCTCCCTCTCCCTCTCTACCTCTCACTATCTACCTCTCACTCTCTACCCTTCTTCTCTGCCTCTTCCTATCTACCCCTCCCTCTCTACCCCTCCCTCTCTACCCCTCCCTCTCTAAGCCTCCCTCTCTAACCCTCGGTTTCTAACCTCTCTCTCACTACCTCTCTCTGTACACTCTACCCTCACTCTCTACTTCTCTTTCTATTTGTGAAATTGACAGAAAAGAAGGTTGGCAAAGCCGCAAGACTGAATATTTGCCAAGTAAAATAGTCATGCCATTGAATATTAGCCCCTAGTATAACAGGTACGAGAATTAACCCAGGCTTATCCACAAAGGCATTGGAGTAACAAGTTGTTACGCCAGCCAGCACGCTTGAAAAGTCTTTAATCAAAGCTTTTTATTGAAGAATATTGTTTGATCTTTCGAATCTTTTGATGCTGGAGAAATGGGATGGAGAAGGCGGAAGCTGCGAGGTCTGCAGAGTGTTTACCAGAATCTGCTAACTTGGCTTTGTGTATTTTTCGAATTTCTAGTCAAGCAGAAAGTGTTTCTGCGAATCCATTCAGGAAGCCGAGTTCAGACTAGCTCAAAGTCAAACAAAACATGACTTCCATTTTTAATATTCGAGTTTTATAATTGGGACTTGCAAAATGAAATTCAAATTATTAATCTCAGGTGAATCTCAAGGAGGGTGAATCTCAGGGAGGGAGAGTGAATCTCAAGGAGGGTGAATCTCAGGGAGGGTGAATCTCAGGGAGGGTGAATCTCAGGGAGGGTGAATCTCAGGAAGGGAGGTGAATCTCAGGGAGGGTGAATCTCAGGGAGGGTGAATCTCAGGGAGGGTGAATCTCAGGGAGGGTGAATCTCAAGGAGGGTGAATCTCAGGGAGGGTGAATCTCAGGGAGGGTAAATCTCAGGGAAGGAGGTGAATCTCATGAATGGGTGACTGAATCTTATGGATGGGTGAGTGAATCTCAAGGATTGGTGAGTGAATCTCCGGGGTGAGTGAATCTCAAGGATTGGTGAGTGAATCTCCCGGGAGAGTGAATATTATGGAAGAGTGAGTGAATCTCCGGGGAGAGTGAATCTTATGGATGAGTAAGTGAATCTCAGGAGCGGGAGAGTGAGTCTTATGGATGAGTGAGTGAATCTCAGGGATTGATGGGTGAATCTCCGGGGAGGGTGAATCTTAAAGGTAAAGGTAGAATAATTAGAAAGATAACTGAAAATGAATTTCAATTCACTGTTTATGAATACATTGCATTGGGATTGTTTATTTGTCACCAGGAAAAATATTAACAACTTCGCTTTGAAACGAAATCGAAGTGCAAAGTGATAGTTTTAATTTTTTAAAGTTTTTTTAAATAGGAAAATGGTGAAAGTTTTCAACAAAAGAAACTGTTGAATCATTCTCAACGCGACAGATTTACACTACTTACTATCCATAGGAGAGTAGAGAGTATCGCGCATTTTTGTAAAAAATAGTAAAGCAGTTTACACGTGAACTTCAATATCTGTTTCCAGTCCCGCGCGCTTCGGATTCAGAAATTTCAATAAAGATGGGCCTTGAGCTGCTGCTGGCGGGGGCTCACGGCTCTCCTCAGAGATTTGAGTCAGCTGGTGCAGACTCAACACTCGCTTGCTGATTGTGGTGGACCCTGATGAGCAGGGACTGCCAGTACTCGTAGATGGGTGGGAGAGTTTTAGTGAGATTGTGAATGAGAATTAGGGTAATATTACACTGGGGAATCATTGGGGTATTACACTGGGGAATCATTGAGGTATTACACTGGGGAATCATTGGGGTATTACACTGGAGAATCATTGGGATATTACAATGGGGAATCATTGAGGTATTATACTAGGGAATCATTGGGTATTACACTGGGGAATCATTGGGGTATTAAACTGGGGAATCTTTGGGGTATTACACTGGGGAATACCTGGGGTATTATACTAGGGAATCATTGGGGTATTATAGTGGGGAATCTTTGGGGTATTACACTGGGGAATACCTGGGGTATTATACTGGGGAATCATTGGGGTATTATAGTGGGGAATCATTGGGATATTATGCTGGGGAATCATTTGAGTATTATTCTGAGGAATCGTTGGAGTATTGCACTGGGGAATCATTGGGGTATTATGCTGAGGGATAATTGGGGTATTATAGTGGGGAATCATTGGGGTATTAAAATGGGGAATTATTGGGGTATTACACTAGAGGATCATTGGGGCATTATACATTTGGGAATCATTAGGGTATTACACCGGAGAATCATTTGGGTATTACACCGGAGAATCACTGGAGTATTACACTGTAGAAGCGGTGTCATGTGCAGTTCAGAAGCAATTCTCAAATCATAAGCCAGATCAGGGAACCGCACACGCCCTTGGGAAGTGAGCATTCAGTGCCAGACAAAGAGATGCTTTCAATTGAATGTCTGTCAGTCTTCACTGGCCTTGAAAAATGGGTGGATTAGGAATAGGGATTAAGTGAGACGCGGATTAGGAAAATTTACCACACCCATGATAGCATTCGGAGATGGTTTCAGGCACTCATGTAGGCTTTGGGAAGGATAAGTGAAAAAAACATGAGTATTATGGGTTTTTAAGTTCTTTGAGTCTTTATAGAGTGATTGCATCTTATTTTTTTATTTGAGTCTCGCAATCTGTCACTCTTAATCTATCACTCTCAGTCTGTCACTCTCAGTATGTCACTCTCAGTCTGTCACTCTCAGTTTGTCACTTTCAATCTGTCCTCTCAATCTGTCACTGTCAGTTTGTCACTTTCAATCTGTCACTCGCAATCTGTCACGCTCCATAATCTGTCACTCTTAATTTGTCACTTTCAATAATCATTCACTCTTAATTTGTCACTCTCAGTCTGTCACTCTCAATAATCTGTAACTCTGAACCTGCCACTCTTAATCTCTTACTCACAATCTGTCACTCCCAATTTGGCTCTCTTAATTTATCACTCTCAATCTGTCACTCGATCTGTCACTCTCAATCTATCACGCTCAGTAATCTGTCACGCTAAAAAATCTGTCACTCTCAATCTGCCATTCTCAAAAATCTGTCACTCTTAAACTGTCACGCTCAATAATCTATTACGTTCAGTCTGTCACTCTCAAAAATCATTCAATCTCAATTTGTCACTCTCATTCTGTCACTCCCAATCTGTTACTTTCAATCTATCACTCTCAATCTGTCACTCACAGTCTGTCACTCTCACTCTGTCACTCGACAGTCACTCAAGCAGTCACAGCAGAGTTGGTGAACCAACCTGTCTGAAGCTGCCTGGGAGTTGGCAGCCGAATTCACCTGCCCATGTAGGTGGCTGCTCAGCTTGCTGGCCGCCAGCTGCAGTTCTTCATCCAGTCGCATCTCAGGTCTGATAAGGGATAAAATTTCATTTGTTTATTCGATCGATAAGGCAAATCATCTTTCTTTGATCAAATTTCTCGGCGCATTATTCCTCATTCTAGTTACTTCCCCATGTAGCTGTTAGTTCACTCTACCTCGTCACTCTCCCTCGTCACTCTCCTTCATCACTCTACCTCGTCACTCTCCCTCGTCACTCGCCCTCGTCACTCGCCCTCGTCACTCTCCCTCGTCACTCTCCTTCATCACTCTACCTCGTCACTCTCCTTCGTCACTCTACCTCGTCACTCTCCCTCGTCACTCTCCCTCGTCACTCTCCCTCGTCACTCTCCTTCGTCACTCTCCTTCATCACTCTCCCTCGTCACTCTCCCTCGTCACTCTCCCTTGTCACTCTCCCTCGTCACTCTCCCTTGTCACTCTCTCTCGTCACTCTCCCTCGTCACTCTCCTTCGTCACTCTCCCTTGTCACTCTCCCTCGTCACTCTCCCTTGTCACTCTCTCTCGTCACTCTCCCTCGTCACTCTCCCTCGTCACTCTCCCTTGTCACTCTCCCTCGTCACTCTCCCTTGTTACTCTCCCTCGTCACTCTCCCTCGTCACTCTCCTTCGTCACTCTCCCTTGTCACTCTCCCTCGTCACTCTCCTTCGTCATTCTCCCTCGTCACTCTCCCTCGTCACTCTCCCTTGTCACTCTCCCTCGTCACTCTCCCTTGTTACTCTCCCTCGTCACTCTCCCTCGTCACTCTCCTTCGTCACTCTACCTCGTCACTCTCCCTCGTCACTCTCCCTCGTCACTCTCCCTCGTCACTCTCCTTCGTCACTCTACCTCGTCACTCTCCCTCGTCACTCTCCCTCGTCACTCTACCTCGTCACTCTCCCTCGTCACTCTTCTTCGTCATTCTCCCTCGTCACTCTCCCTCGTCACTCTCCCTCGTCACTCTCCCTCGTCACTCTCTTCGCCACTCTACCTCGTCACTCTCCCTTGTCACTCTCCTTCGTCACTCTCCCTCGTCACTCTCCCTCGTCACTCTCCCTCGTCACTCTCCCTCGTCACTCTCCCTCGTCACTCTCCCTCGTCACTCTCCCTCGTCACTCTCCCTCGTCACTCTCCCTCGTCACTCTCCCTCGTCACTCTCCTTCGTCACTCTCCTTCGTCACTCTCCTTCGTCATTCTCCCTCGTCACTCTCCCCGTCACTCTCCTTCGTCACTCGCCCTCGTCACTCTCCCTCGTCACTCTCCTTCATCACTCTACCTCGTCACTCTCCCTCGTCACTCTCCCTCGTCACTCTACCTCGTCACTCTACCTCGTCACTCTCCCCGTCACTCTCCTTTGTCACTCTACCTCGTCACTCTCCCTCGTCACTCTCCTTCGTCACTCTACGTCGTCAATCTCCCTCGTCACTCTCCCTCGTCACTCTCCCTCGTCACTCTACCTCGTCACTCTCCCTCGTCACTCTCCCTCGTCACTCTACCTCGTCACTTTCCCTCGTCACTCTCCTTCGTCACTCTACCTCGTCACTCTCCCTCGTCACTCTCCCTCGTCACTCTCCCTCGTCACTCTCCTTCGTCACTCTCCTTCGTCACTCTCCCTCGTCACTCCACCTCCTCACTCTCCCTAGTCACTCCACCTCGTCACTCGACTTAGTCACTCTCCCTAGTCACTCCACCTCGTCACTCTCCGTCAATCTCCCTCGTCACTCTACCTCGTCACTCTCTCTCGTCACCCCCCCTCGTCACCCCCATTGCCGCACCGTTGGCTCCTGGCAGCGCCGCTGAACACAACGATGGCATCAGACGAGCTCTCCTGGGTCTGATAAGCCGAATCACCCAATCGTTTCAATCGCCCATCAACGGGTACGCCGCTAGCACACTTCGAATTTGAGCTCTTGCAAACATCTTTAACTTTATTCGTCTGACTCGAGAACTCTTCGCCATTGCTGCAGTTGGAGGATCTGGCTATGAAGCTGTCGCTTGAAGCGTCCTCTTCGGCAGGTTGCGGCGGCGGCGGCGGCGGCGGCGGCGGCGGCTTTGGCGGTGGCTTTGGCGGCATTGCCACTCGTCTCTTTGTCGGTTTAGCCGTCTGATGTCGCCGCTGACGCGGCAATTTCATATTTTTCTTATCGCCGTTATTAATAACGTTACCATGACTAGTTGCCGCTGGTAGAATGGCCGAATGCGACTCGAGATTGCGGCAGCTCCAGTCTTCAATGTACACAAAAGTGTCGCCGACCACGATCGGGGCGGAGTCGGCCACGGCCATCGAGGGCGTCGGTGAGTGTCGCCGAGGCGCGGTCTCGAAGGTCATAGACGGATCTGCCGCGGTTGGCGAGGGCACAACTAGGAGGGTCTGGGCTGCTGCAGGCGGTTCAGTTGACATGGCTTTGGATAGCTTTTTTGATGGGGCGGCGCGGCCTGAGGAGTCGGTAGCTGAGGAGCCGGATGCTGCGGCGGCAGCGGCGGCAACAGACGCCTCCTGAAGAAATCTGTCTCGCAGCTGCTCGCACGGCTGGTCATCAGTTTCCTGTGAACATGGCGTCAATTTATAGATGCACAACCGCAGCAACAGACAGGTAAGACCAACAGACAGGTAAGACAACAGACAGGTAAGACAACAGACAGGTAAGACAATAGACAGGTAAGACAACAGACAGGTAAGACAACAGAAAGGAAATACCAACAGACAGGTAAGACAACAGACAGGTAAGACAACAGACAGGTAAGACAACAGACAGGTAAGACAACAGACAGGTAAGACAACAGACAGGCAAGACAACATACAGGTAAGACAACAGAAAGCAAAGACCAACAGACTGGTAAAACGACAGGCAAGTAAGACAACAGACAGGAAAAACGACAGACAGGTAAGACAACAGACAGGTAAGACGACAGACAGGAAAGACAACATACAGGTAAGACAACAGAAAGCAAAGACCAACAGACTGGTAAGACAACAGACAGGTAAGATAATAGACAGGTAGGATAACAGACAGAAATTTTAAGATCAACAGACAGGTAAGACAATAGACAGGTAAGACAATAGACAGGTAAGACAATAGACAGGTAAGACAACAGACAGAAATTTAAAGATCAACAGACAGGCAAAACAACAGACAGTAAAGACGCAGACAGAGCTAAAAATAGACAGGCAAAAGCAAAATATAGGACAAAATCACAGCAAACTCAAAGCAGAAGACAAGCAGCAAAAGCACAGCGAATCGCTGACCTCATAGACAATCTCGTCGCTATTCGATTTAACAAGCGGCGGTTTTCGGCGCGCCCCAGACATGGCGCTCAGCTTGGCCTCGGCACCTGACCGCCCCTCGGCGGCTTCCGCGGCCTCGGCGGCGACCTTCGCGGCGTTCATGTCCTCGATTGAGTTGCAGCGGTGCAGCTGCTTGGCGTCGCCTGTTGAATGGCGTTCAACCCAGGTGGCTACGCCGCTTGAGCCCGCGGCTGGCTGAAGATGATGCTGGCGCTCGTCTCCAGCCTCTTCATCATCAGCCGGGTCGTCCTCTTCGCGTAGATCATCGCCTGAAGGCGGCAAGCCCAGCTGGAGCTGCCGACGACGTCCGCCATGCCGACGATGCCCAGCGGTGTTCAGGCGGAATCGGCGGCGAAGATCGCGAAGACCGTCGCGGAAACCGCGTCGACAGTCGCGGCAACCGCAATTGGAGGAGGCCTGGCGAACCAGACGATCAACCAAACTGCGATGGTCCAGAGAGTCGGGCTGGTGACGGTGACTGCCGACTGGCAGGCTGCAGCAGCTCGGGCAGGCGATGAAGCTGCCGGAATCAGCTGAGTCCTGTCTGAACCTCGGGTTGCTGCCGATCGCGCTTCGAGCTGTCGACGCCGACGCCCAGCGTTCGTTGTCGTCTTTCCGATGATGCCGACGATCGCGACTACGACGTCGACTCTCCGTTGGGCGATTCGAATCGCCGCGCACTAACGAAGAGCTCCGATTTGAGCTCCCAGTCGGCGGCGTGGACGTCTCGCAGGTGTTCGTCAGGGTTAGCGAACGGTGCTGCGCGAACTTGTGACGCTTATTAGCTGGCGCGGCTCCGGCCACGGACTCGGGTCGGCAACGGGGATCTGCTAGAAGACTGCGGCGCTTAACTCTGCCTCCGACATCGCTTTTGCTTTCTTCGGCCAGTTGGAGAATGTTCTCAACCGAGCGCGACATGCCCAGGATTCTGTTGGCGACTTCTTCCACTAGGGCGTTCAACGCTTGCTCCTCGTCTTCGTCTAGCAGAGCGGAAGACGTTGGCGGCTGCTGAACATGCTCTTCATCGTGAGTGTTAGGCGGTTGCTCAGGTTCAGGCGGGTCCACCTGAATGACAACGGAGTCTGGCGGCTGCGTTGATGTGGCTGGAGGAGACGGAGGCTGCGGCGGCGGCGAAGGCGGCTTTTCAATGCGAATCTCGGTAGATGCTAGAACGCGCCTGCAGCCGTTTTGTCCGCTGGCGCAGCAGCTACTCATAGTAGTGTTAGAATTGATTGTCTCTGCGCTATTGTCTGCTAACTGTTGATCTGGCAGAAGGCTATCAGCACCGTGGGTGACAGCGGCGAAGAAACGTTCAGCAGCCTCTTGGCGACGACTGCGCTGTTGACGACAGTCGGGTGACTGTTAAGGCGGGGAGGAGGGGAGGGAGGTTGGTTTTCAAATTTAGGCCTTCGCTGATTGGCTGCTTCAGTTGGAGAAAGGGATAGAGAATTTTTCAGAGGATGTACATTGGGGCTTCGATGGCTGTTATCATCTGAATGTACACGAAGCAGTTCACCCTAGACAGGGGACACCACACTAAGTCAGTCGCTTCCGCTAGCTGAAAAAATAACTTCCTGTTTATGACAAAATGAAACTCCGAGCTTTTAATTAAAAACCACAGGGCCCAGCCACCATTTGGTACTCGTAATTTTTTATGGACTGGACTATGCAGTGGGGTAACCAGAGGGGAGCGGGGGGGGGGGAGTCACCCCCTTCAATTTTTCGGGATCCCGGGATCGGCAAAGTCCGGGATATCCCGATCCCGAGAATCCCGGGATTGGCAAAACTCGGGATTTTGTATTCCCTGGTTGCCCCACTGGACAATGGTTAGTATGGGTACGTACGTAATATTTAGCATTCTGTGAGAAGTTTCATGCGCACATTCAGACGGTTAGGCAGTTTTAGGCTACTCTAGAAAAACCAGTTTTTACTGGCCGCGAAATGTAAATTAACTTTTTTTGTCTAGGGCAGACGTAGAGGGTGGGGCAAGATTTTTTCAATGTACATTCACATTGTATGTACATTGGCTGACTGCCTTATCGCGGACGAGATTTTCTAGGCCAGAAAGTTAAGCCGCCGGCGAACGCTCTAGCGGGGCCTATTTTATTATCACGGGGTAATGTACATTGCCCTGTACTTATTACCCTCAATTAATTCCAATCATTAAAGCAATTAAAATAGTTGAAGAATTTAGTTGGAGCTTTAATTAAAGATTAAGGACACTACAACCAATAGACATTCATGAAAATTTTGTGTTGTTGATGAATCAAAAAAATTAACCCTATCTTGGGATTCCCGGCATCGGGCTCACTGTCTCTGGGATTCGAATTATAACTTTAAAATTAATATTTATTACGAGACTCGTACATAATATTGAACAGGTACCATAGATTGGCCAATTTTTGTGATTGAATCTCGTTATCCAAAACCCAGAGATTTTGCCGGACCCCAAATTTCAGAAGTTTCAACTCTGTTTAACATCTTGTTCCAGCAAAGGTCAATAGTACTCGTATGCCGTGCAACTCTCATCTCATAGAGGAAATTGGTCATGTGACATGGGGCATATTGACATAAAATTCTCTCCTAACCCACAGATTTCCCAAAGGAGTGTTAAGCTGCTGCTGCAGAAACTGAACGAGCAGATGCTGC
>NIVC01001778.1:65000-132500 GCA_002269645.1 Macrostomum lignano | reverse complement strand
TTGGGATTATTCGAAACACGATGACAGAGCTGGCCTGAGACCACACCCAATACCTCTCTAACCCGATTTGCCTACAGAATTCCCATTTAGCTTAAAGCCTGGTTGTACGTATCTTAAACAGATCCTTTTACAGAATTGGCAGAGTGGAAGCTAGGTTGCTTATATCTTCTGTCTCTGCAGGGGAACCCATGTTCTCTTATGACTGTCGACCAGAATACTGTGTCATTTTAGACTAGATCTAGTAGATCTCATGCTTATATCTTCTGTCTCTGCAGGGGAACTCATGTTCTCTTATGACTGTCGATCAGAATACTGTGTCATTTTAGACTAGATCTAGTAGATCTCATGCTTATATCTAGAGAATAAATCTAGTCGATCTCATGCTTATATCTAGAGATTAGACCTAGTAGATCTCATGCTTACTCGTATATCTAGAGAATAAATCTAGTAGATCTCATGCTTATATCTCTAGAGAGAGTAGATCTAGTAGATCTCATGCTTATATCTCTAGAGAGAGAGAGTAGATATAGTAGGTCTCATGCTTATATCACTAAAGAGACTAGATCTAGTAGATCTCATGTTTATCTAGAGACTAGATCTAGTAGATCTCATGCTTATCTAGAGACTAGATATAGTAGATCTCATGCTTATCTAGAGACTAGATCTAGTAGATCTCATGCTTATCTTGAGATTGGATCTAGAGACTAGATCTAGTAGATTGCATGTTTATCTAGAAACTAGATCTAGTAGATTTTGTGTGTTTATTGTGAATCTAGTAGATCTAGTAGATCTCATGCTTATATCTCTAGAGAGAGAGTAGATCTAGTCGATCTCATGCTTATATCGCTAGAGAGAGTAGATCTAGTAGATCTCATGCTTATATCTCTAGAGAGAGTAGATCTAGTAGGTCTCATGCTTATATCGCTAAAGAGAGTAGATCTAGTAGATCTCACGCTTATCTTGAGACTAGATCTAGTAGAACTCATGCTTATCTTGAGACTAGATCTAGTAGATCTCATGCTTATATCTCTATAGAGAGAGTAGATCTAGTAGATCTCACGCTTATCTTGAGACTAGATCTAGTAGATCTCATGCTTATATCTCTATAGAGAGAGTAGATCTAGTAGATCTCATGCTTATATCTCTATAGAGAGAGTAGATCTAGTAGATCTCATGCTTATATCTCTATAGAGAGAGTAGATCTAGTAGATCTCATGCTTATATCGCTAGAGAGAGTAGATCTAGTAGATCTCACGCTTATCTTGAGACTAGATCGTAGATCTCATGCTTATATCTCTAGAGAGAGTAGATCTAGTAGATCTCATGCTTATATCTCTAGAGAGAGTAGATCTAGTAGGTCTCATGCTTATATCGCTAAAGAGAGTAGATCTAGTAGATCTCACGCTTATCTTGAGACTAGATCTAGTAGAACTCATGCTTATCTTGAGACTAGATCTAGTAGATCTCATGCTTATATCTCTATAGAGAGAGTAGATCTAGTAGATCTCACGCTTATCTTGAGACTAGATCTAGTAGATCTCATGCTTATATCTCTATAGAGAGAGTAGATCTAGTAGATCTCATGCTTATATCGCTAGAGAGAGAGTAGATCTAGTAGATCTCACGCTTATCTTGAGACTAGATCTAGTAGATCTCATGCTTATATCTCTATAGAGAGAGTAGATCTAGTAGATCTCATGCTTATATCGCTAGAGAGAGTAGATCTAGTAGATCTCACGCTTATCTTGAGACTAGATCGTAGATCTCATGCTTATATCTCTAGAGAGAGTAGATCTAGTAGATCTCATGCTTATATCGCTAGAGAGAGTAGATCTAGTAGATCTCACGCTTTTCTTGAGACTAGATCTAGTAGATCTCATGCTTATATCGCTAGAGAGAGTAGATCTAGTAGATCTCACGCTTATCTTGAGACTAGATCTAGTAGATCTCATGCTAATTTTAGATCTGGAATCTAGCAGTTCTATCTACCTGCTAAACAGGCATGGTACAATCCACCTGTTACACACTAGCCAAACGTGCAGTTTGATAAAAAACTAACACTAATATGTTTCTGGACAAACGTTACAAAAACAGAATTAATTTCTGACTGATTAAGCTGAGAACAGCAGGTGTGAATCTCGCTTTCTGCTCCATCTTGCTGCTCAGGAGTAAAAAAGCTGCACTGGATCAAATGTCAATTCAGCTGATAGAAAATCAGCTAGCACTAAGTAATTCTGATTGAGTAAATAGTGCTTACTTTGCTATTATTACCCACCTTGATTACAGAATAACCTGCTAATTCATCAGTAGATTTTGTCGGTTTCAGATATCGTGGAACATGCAGCCTTTCACTTGTACAGCATCAGCTAATTAACACTTGGCGGCTGTAGTGAAATAAATAGTACTAGAAGAAAGTCAATTCGTGAGTTCACGAGTCTATGAGTTCACGAGTCTATGAGTTCACGAGTCTATGAGTTCACGAGTCTATGAGTTCACGAGTCTATGAGTTCACGAGTCTATGAGTTCACGAGTCTATGAGTTCACGAGTCTATGAGTTCACGAGTCTATGAGTTCACGAGTCTATGAGTTCACGAGTCTATGAGTTCACGAGTCTATGAGTTCACGAGTCTATGAGTTCACGAGTCTATGAGTTCACGAGTCTATGACTTCACGAGTCTATGAGTTCACGAGTCTATGAGTTCACGAGTCTATGAGTTCACGAGTCTATGAGTTCACGAGTCTATGAGTTCACGAGTCTATGAGTTCACGAGTCTATGAGTTCACGAGTCTATGAGTTCACGAGTCTATGAGTTCACGAGTCTATGAGTTCACGAGTCTATGAGTTCACGAGTCTATGACTTCACGAGTCTATGAGTTCACGAGTCTATGAGTTCACGAGTCTATGAGTTCACGAGTCTATGAGTTCACGAGTCTATGAGTTCACGAGTCTATGAGTTCACGAGTCTATGAGTTCACGAGTCTATGAGTTCACGAGTCTATGAGTTCACGAGTCTATGAGTTCACGAGTCTATGACTTCACGAGTCTATGAGTTCACGAGTCTATGAGTTCACGAGTCTATGAGTTCACGAGTCTATGAGTTCACGAGTCTATGAGTTCACGAGTCTATGAGTTCACGAGTCTATGAGTTCACGAGTTGAGTAATTAAGCAGTGACTGAGAATCTAAATTTGACTATAATTATATGAACCCTCGGTATTATCCTGTTTTCAGGACAAGCAATTATCAATCCGATTCATCTGGTCAAAAACAAAGGAGCACAGGGAAAAATGAGCATAAACAATGGTGAGTCAGTCACACAGCTATCAAAAGCATCTTGATGTGACAGTGATGTCGCAGTTTATCAGTCTGTTGCAGGCTTCGAAACATACTGTAGGTAATCCGCATTGATAATCCCTTATCTCTGTCTCTGAGATCTCTGATCCACATCAATTTTAGCCAATCAAAGAAGAGAACCTTTGAAATCGGGGATCTCTATGAGGTTTGTGGGAGACCTTCGCATGAGAATTCCGTCTGGGATCTCTGTATGAGACTTCTATGAGATCTTCGCATGAGATTTCTAGTCTGTCTGGGATCTCTGCACGAGATTTCTATGAGATCTCCGCATGAGATTTCTAGTCTGTCTGGGATCTCTGCATGAGACTTCTATGAGATCTTCGGATGAGATTTCTAGTCTGTCTGGGATCTCTGCACGAGATTTCTATGAGATCTCCGCATGCGATTTCCGTGAGATCTCTATTTTTTAAGATATCTATAAAAGATTTCTGAGATCCCTATGCGAGATTTCTACGCCCTGTATGAGAATCCATGAGATGTCTGCAGGAGATTTTAAAACATGGTTTTCTGAAATCTCCACTTTTTTGGTAGAATAGTTATAAAAAATTATTTAAAAGCCGGAGAACTTACGGACTTTCGGAAGAGAAGTGTTTTCCAGTCAGCTAGCTTTTGGATTATTTAACTTTAATCCGTCTACAACATTACAGGCGGATGTCCTGCTTGTGTCTTTACAGTCTGCCTCACCTGCTGAAAGGGAGGCTGGGAAGCTCGAGCAGGGTGGAGCCATTTGCCCTCTCTTCTCTTTTCCCGTGCTCTGTATTTACTCATCTCCCGCCCAATGGTGAAGCGACATGGGCACAGGCGTAGGCATTGCGTGTGACACTAATCAGACTTGAGGTCTGGATTGAATAGTCCATGAACTGATAGTCCATGAATTCAACGTTCTAAGCTAAAAAACCTGTGGACGCCGTTCGACCCTCATTGGAGCGCCGTTTGACCCTTCATTGGGCGCCGTTTGACCCTTCATTGGGGCGCCGTTTGACCCTATAGTCGGGCGACATTTGACTCTTTAGCGCCGTTTGACTCTTTAGTGGTGCGCTATTTGACTCTTTGGTGGGGCGCCATTTGACTCTTTGGTGGGCGCTATTTGACTCTTTGGTGGGCGCTATTTGACTCTTTGGTGGGGCGCCATTTGACTCTTTGGTGGACGCTATTTGACTCTTTGGTGGGCGCTATTTGACTCTTTGGTGGGGCGCTATTTGACTCTTTGGTGGGGCGCTATTTGACTCTTTGGTGGGCGCTATTTGACTCTTTGGTGGGCGCTATTTGACTCTTTGGTGGGGCGCTATTTGACTCTTTGGTGGGGCGCTATTTGACTCTTTAGCGGTGCACCATTTGACTCTTTGGTGGGGCGCTATTTGACTCTTTGGTGGGGCGCTATTTGACTCTTTAGTGGTGCGCTATTTGACTCTTTGGTGGGCGCTATTTGACTCTTTGGTGGGCGCTATTTGACTCTTTGGTGGGCGCTATTTGACTCTTTAGCGGTGCACCATTTGACTCTTTGGTGGGGCGCTATTTGACTCTTTGGTGGGGCGCTATTTGACTCTTTAGCGGTGCACCATTTGACTCTTTGGTGGGGCGCTATTTGACTCTTTGGTGCGCTATTTGACTCTTTGGTGGGGCGCCATTTAAATCTTTAGTGGGGCGCCTCTAGTTCAATTAAGCCAGCACTAGCAAGCAGAGTGCAATCATATTGCTCAACGCTGAAATTTTTAACGAATGGTGCCGACATGAAAAATAGACAGAATATATTAATAGGACAAAAACGACGGACAGCTTTGCAAAAAATTGATGAGCACGCGTTCCGAATCGTGATTCTTTAAACCCCTGGATGTCGAGTAACTCGCCAAATAAGCCACGAGACTGCGTATGCATACACATGTACTCGTAATATGCGAGCCAGCTGCACTCTGCATCCTGCTATGCTCTCCAATATTGATTCATATTAAAGTAGTTGAAGCCATACCATTTTATTATTATTATTAAGGGGGGCCGTAGCCCAGCGGTAGCGCAGCTGCTCTGGTGTGCCAGCGACCCAGGCTCGATTCCAAGTGCAGTCACATTAATTTGGGGCTGAATTGGAATCTCGGCTTGGCTCTGCTCGTGCAATTAACGGCCTTGAGAGCCAACCCCCCAAGGCGCAGTGAAGTGTACATGCCTAACGATAAATAAAGTTAGGGCCGCTGTACACTCCTGTGTGAGTGTGTGCCTGCGTACGTATCCGCGCGCTTGTGTGCCTGCTCAGGGGAGTCGGCGGAATGGGCAGTAATGCCTCTCGCCGGTTGTGTGCCTATGTCGCTTAAAGTGCGCCAGGGTGCACACAACCCCCTGCCTCTAATAAAAAAATAATACCATTTCATTACATGCAAGCGGAATCTCAGCAATCATAAATAAACAAAGCAGAGATTTTGATAAAATTATTATTGATTTTTTTCTGGCATATTACTTGTACTCAAATAAATCCGAACCCCTACGAGTACATTCCTGTCTCTCTTTCTGTCTATCCCTGCACCCACGTCACTCCAAACCTCTACAGTTCTAGCCCCCGCGGATCCCCGCACCCACCTCACTCCAAACCTCTACATTTCTACCCCCGCGGAATCCCGCACCCACCTCACTCCAAAACTCTACATTTCTACCCCCGCGGAATCCCGCACCCACCTCACTCCAAAACTCTACATTTCTAGCCTCCCGCGGATCCCTGCACCCACCTCACTCCAAAACTCTACATTTCTAGCCTCCCGCGGATCCCTGCACTAACCTCACTCCAAACCTCTACATTTCTAGCCTCCCGCGGATCCCTGCACCCACCTCACTCCAAACCTCTACATTTCTAGCCTCCCGCGGATCCCTGCACCCACCTCACTCCAAAACTCTACATTTCTAGCCTCCCGCGGATCCCTGCACCCACCTCACTCCAAACCTCTACATTTCTAGCCTCCCGCGGATCCCTGCACCCACCTCACTCCAAACCTCTACATTTCTAGCCTCCCGCGGATCCCTGCACTAACCTCACTCCAAACCTCTACATTTCTAGCCTCCCGCGGATCCCTGCACCCACCTCACTCCAAACCTCTACATTTCTAGCCTCCCGCGGATCCCTGCACCAACCTCACTCCAAAACCTCCCTGGTTGCTACACACTATATAACGCAGCCAATGTACAATGTAGAAGAAAAGCGTTTTACTGAAGCAAGTACTTTCCCCATTGGCTGCACATTACTAAATCAATTATTGACAATTATGGATTTCCTTTTTCTTAAACGCTTCTCCTAAAAAATATGTTTATAAAATGTACTATAAAAATTGTCCTCCTCTTAATCCGTGGTTGCAGCAGCAAGCGAAATAATAAATATTTGCATCACGGGATTGGGAACGTGCACTAACATTACTGTAGGTTACCTAAAAGGGCACAAATACTGAGGATCTGTGAGGCTGGCCCAACAATTGGGGATCTATGAGGCTGGCCCAGACTGACACTCTGATAGGCTGGCCCAGACTGACACTCTGAGAGGCTGGCCCAGACTGAGACTCTGGGAGGCTGGCCCAAAAACTGGGGATCTGGGAGGCTGGCTCAGCAACTGTCACTCTGGGAGGCTGGCCCAGCAACTGTCACTCTGGGAGGCTGGCCCAGCAACTGAGGATCTGGGAGGCTGGCCCAGCAACTGAGGATCTGGGAGGCTGGCCCTGCAACTGAGGATCTGGGAGGCTGGCCCATGCCCCAGCAACTGGGGATCTGGGAGGCTGGCCCAGCAACTGGGGATCTGGGAGGCTGGCCCTGCAACTGAGGATCTGGGAGGCTGGCCCATGCCCCAGCAACTGGGGATCTGGGAGGCTGGCCCAGCAACTGGGGATCTGGGAGGCTGGCCCAGCAACTGAAGATCTGGGAGGCTGGCCCGGAAACTGAGGATCTAGGAGGCTGACCCGGAAACTCGAGATCTGGGTCCGTAATAACCTTCGCTGGACCAGCTAGTTTAATAAATCAATAAACACAAAACATTAGTTTTCTTATAAGTAATTTTTTGTACACAAGCAAGGACCACTAGCTTATTAAGAACTAATAACAATATAAGCTTATTACGTTGTATTATAACAAGTATTTTTTCAATTTTCAATTATACATAAGCAATGCTTTCAGCTCAATTAACAAGCAATAAAGGAAACACGCAAGTAAAGTACACATAGGTGTGAATTATACTCGTATTTAACTTATTTGAGAGCTTGGACTAAGCAATAATTACAAATTTGAATACATATTTATAGATTAACAATCCACTTCTGAGGGAAACACCCATGATTGGATAGATTAGCAATCCACTTCTGAGGGAAACACCCATGATTGGATAGATTAGCAATCCACTTCTGAGGGAAACACCCATGATTGGATAGATTAACAATCCATTTCTGAGGGAAACACCAATGATTGGATAGATTAACAATCCACTTCTGAGGGAAACACCCATGATTGGATAGATTAGCAATCCACTTCTGAGGGAAACACCCATGATTGGATAGATTAGCAATCCACTTCTGAGGGAAACACCCATGATTGGATAGATTAGCAATCCACTTCTGAGGGAAACACCCATGATTGGATAGATTAGCAATCCACTTCTGAGGGAAACACCCATGATTGGATAGATTAACAATCCATTTCTGAGGGAAACACCAATGATTGGATAGATTAACAATCCACTTCTGAGGGAAACACCCATGATTGGATAGATTAGCAATCCACAAGCAAATACATAATAAAAGCAAGACTCGTAACAAAAGCCGTCAGAGTCAAACAGTCTAATCACACCTTGAGACCCATTTTACGTTTCTCTTTAATTTTCTTCTTCACCGAAGTGATCTCTCTCTCCTTCCAGTTGCTACGGCGCAGTTTGATAGGCCGATTGCCAACATATTTGCCATTCATTTCGTGCAGTGCGCGAACAAAATCTTGCGGATCTTTGAAGCTGACAAAGCCGTAGCCTTTGCTCTTGTTGCTGCGGTGGTCTCGCACCACTTTGGCCTTCTGGAACGAGCCGTACTTGCTGAACGCTCTGGTCAACACGTCGTCGTTAACTTCGTTGCCAAGATCGCCGCAGAAGATTCGAAAATCGTTCGGATCCCATTCGGCTAAGCTTGGGTCTTCCCACACTTGCCCGCCGGCCGTTCTGACGAATCGCTTCTTTTTGCTGTTTTTAGTATTGCTACTAGAAGTAGAAGCGGCAGCACCAGGTGCTCCAGGAAATGCAGCCTGGCTGGCGTCTGCAGCCGAAGGCATCATCGGCATGGAGGGCATCGGAGGAGGAGGCGGCGGGGTGGCGGGGGCGGCGGGGGAGGCAAGGGGCCGCAACGACAGCAGCCGCAGGCGATGGCTGGTGCTGGCGAACAATCTGAGGCTGAGCAGAGTACACAGTCCTAGGCGGCATGGACAGTTGCTGATGATGAGGAAGAAACTGAGATGCCGGCGGAGCCTGGGAAGGCATCGGAGGCGGCGGGGGCGGAGGCGGCGGGAAGCTTCCGAAACCCGTCTGCTGTTGCTGGATGGGCGCCTGCGGTCTCAAGTCCTGCCGAAGCTCGGCTTCGAATCGATTCACTTCGGCTTCCATCTCAAGGCGACGGCTGGCGGTTAAACCTCTGGCCGACGGCTGTGCAGCGGCGGCCGCAGCGGCTCCAGCAGCCGCGGCAGTGTTGTAGGGGTAGCGATGCAGGAATATGGTAGGGGAGAGGACCTGCTGTTCTTTGGTAAAGTAAATTTAAGTACAGATTTTACTGATGTGCCAGGGTGACAATCTTGAGTGCCACTGATGTACCAGAGTGACAATCTAGAGTGCCACTGATGTACCAGACTGACAATCTAGAGGGTCACTGATGTACCAGACTGACAATCTAGAGGGTCACTGATGTACCAGAGGGACAACTAATAAAATGATTCTGGCATACCAGAGCGACTTTTTTTTACCAATTTAGAGTGAACCTAACTAAATCTTGGTTACAAACAATGAACAAAATTATTGAAGAAGAAAACAGTAAAGAAGTTTGAAAGCAGTGACAATTTGTATTCTAACATGAAATGAACAATCATTCAATTATTTATTTATATATTAGGCTGCTAAATTGTACTTACTAACAATAACTGCCATCAAAAATCTTTGTAAAGTAGTTAAAATGTTTTTGAAGCCAATGATCACAAAATTTATAGAAACTGCAAAACAAACAAGGTTTTTTTTCACAAGCAATTGGACAGAAAACAAAGACTTCTTAATTTGATATGTACACAAAATCAACGCTGGTGCTTGAATATTATAAAGTAGTAAAGCGGTAGCAATACGCTTGCATAAGCCGGCTGGTCTATTGTGTATCTGCAGCGATAGGTACATTGCCTATGCTGGAAAACTGACGGAGAGAGGTGAGATGAGAGGGAGACAAGTGAAATGAGAGGGAGACAGGTGAGATGAGAGGGAGACAAGTGAAATGAGAGGGAGACAGGTGAGATGAGAGGGAGACAGGTGAGATGAGAGGGAGACAAGTGAAATGAGAGGGAGACAGGTGAGATGAGAGGGAGACAAGTGAAATGAGAGGGAGACAGGTGAGATGAGAGGGAGACAGGTGAGATGAGAGGGAGACAAGTGAAATGAGAGGGAGACAGGTGAGATGAGAGGGAGACAAGTGAAATGAGAGGGAGACAGGTGAGATGAGAGGGAGACAAGTGAAATTAGAGGGAGACAAGTGAAATTAGAGGGAAACAGGTGAGATGAGAAAGAGACGGGTGAGATGAGAGGGAGAAAGGTGAGATGAGAGAGAGAGAGAGACGGGTGAGATGAGAGAGAGACGGGTGAGATGAGGAGACAGGTGAGATAGAGGAAGACAGGTGAGATGAGAGACAGGTGAGATGAGAGAGAGACGGGTGAGATGAGGAGACAGGTGAGATAGAGGAAGACAGGTGAGATGAGAGACAGGTGAGATGAGAGACAGGTGAGATGAGAGATAGGTGAGATGAGAGAAGGACGGGTGAGATGAGAGGGAGACAGGTGAGATGAGAGGGAGACAGGTGAGATAGAGGGAGACAGGTGAGATGAGAGACAGGTGAGATGAGAGAGGGACGGGTGAGATGAGAGGGAGACAGGTGAGATGAGAGGGAGACAGGTGAGATGGGAGGGAGACAGGTGAGATGGGAGGGAGACAGGTGAGATGAGAGAGAGACAGGTCAGAGATGAGGCACACAAGGAGATTAGACAAGCTGTACAACACTCCAGCAATAACCAATGCGGATGAGTCCACCAGGGAGCCCAGGAATGAAGCCCGTGTCAAATTTATCCGCCCAACAGCGGGCCGGACATGAGCAGCCGGCGCTGAATGAGCTCCTTAGTAACTGGCCAATGCGATTTCAGCATCCCTAGCGGATACACCAGGGGCGAGCGGACCACCAGGTCGGCGCACAGAGCGGACAGCGGTGGCACCAGCAGCCGAGGAAATTCCAGCACGGTTGAGTTGAAGTCGCGGCGATAGGCCTGCTGCATAATGTCTTCGGTGCAGCCGCCCCAGATGAAGGCGCTGCGATTGGCCAGCTGGGAGCAGCTGCCGTGCCACAGCAGGCCTGGCCGGTCGGGCAGCTGGGGGGCGATGGGGTGCGATATGGGCTGGGGTGACCTTAATTGCACACCATTACCTGGAGTGACCTTAATTGCACACCATTACCTGGAGTGACCTTAATTACACACCCTGACCTGGAGTGACCTTAATTACACACCCTGACCTGGAGAGACCTTAATTACACACTCTGACCTGGAATGACCTTAACTATACACCCTGACTTGGAATGACCTTAACTACACACCCTGACCTGGAGTGACCTTAACTACACAACCTGACCTGGAGTGACCTTAACTACACAACCTGACCTGGAGTGACCTTAACTACACACCCTGACCTGGAATGACCTTAATTACACACCCCGACCAAGACTGATCGCTGAATACAAACGTAACGTGCGACTTGGATTAATTTTCGAAAACGCACATAACCAATAATGACCTGGATTGAACCTGAACACAACTGACCCCTGACCTCACCCGACGTGACCCAACACACAAATTGAAAAGTCGTTACCTTCAGCTTCTGGAAGCGGTTGCCAACCAGGTCGTACAGGAAGCAATTATTAAAAGGCCGCAGCTCGGCAGGCGGATCAGCCCAAGGATAGCCGCCGAAGCAGAACACGTGACTTGGTCCCACCTGGACAAAGGTGGTCCATGACCGAGGCTCGGGCAGCGAGCCTTGCGGCTGCAGCCGGGTCCACTGAAGCGACTCGAGGCACAGGCAGAACAGGTCGTTTGTTCGCCTGTCAAGGACCCGGCCGCCAAATAGCAGGGCGCGAGAGCCAACGCGAATCATCGAGTGGGCGGCGCGAGGCGTCGGCGGGGTGCCTTCGGCTGAAATCCAGTTGGTGCCAACAGGTTAGGGTGAGCCGCGTGGGGATTAACTGGGTATGAATATGAATAGGGGGTCTTATGGGATTATGGGATGGGATGGGGAGTAACGAAAATTGAGATTATCATGGGATAGGATTAACGAACATTGGATTATCGTGGGATAATGAACAAAGAATATTGGGATTATCGGGGGATGGAGATTAACGAGGGCTGGGATTATCGTGGGATGGGAATAACGAAGATTAGGATTATCGTGGAATGAAGATTAACGAACATTGGGATTATAATGGGATGAGGATTAACGGATATTGGGATTATCGTGGGTGGGGAATAACGGATATTGGGATTATCGTGGGTGGGGGATAACGAAGGCTGGGATTATCGTGGAATGAGGATTAACGAACATTGGGATTATAATGGGATGGGATTAACGAGATTAGGATTATCGTGGGATGAAGATTAACGAACATTGGGATTATCGTGGGATGAGGATTAACGAACATTGGGATTATCGTGGGTGGGGGATAACGGATATTGGGATTGTCGTTGATGGAGATTAACGAAGTTTGGGATTATCGTGGGATAGGGACTAAAGGATATAGGCATTTTCATGGGATGGGGATTACCATGAATATTGAATATTGGAGATATATGTAAGTATAATTACGATGCAGCTGGCTCCAAGCGCCCGTGGCTAAGTCAAACTGCAGCAATTCGTTGGACCAAGCGAACCGCAAACTGTCATTAGGCTGGAAGCACTCGGGACTGAAGAACACGTCCTGCAGACTGATTGAAGAGCCGCAATAATTCACCGAGTTCATTAGATTTGTTGGCGGATTCAAACAGTAGCCACCAAATATTAACAAACGGTTGCGCCAGTAGATGGCACTGTGCTTGTCCCGGGGCATGGGCACCCGCTGGCCTGGCGGGCCCCTGCGTCAATTTAAAATAGCGAAGGATTTTTTGCGAAGATTTTTAGCGACGAAAATAGATTTCTCATCCTACTGTTTAGGCACACTGACTGAACCTACAGACACCCTACCGGTACAGATACCTGATCTGATTCTGAACCCTTAGATACCTGATCTGAACCCTTAGATACCTGATCTGAACCCTTAGATACCTGATCTGAACCCTTAGATACCTGATCTGATTCTGAACCCTTAGATACCTGATCTGAACCCTTAGATACCTGATCTGATTCTGAACCCTTAGATACCTGATCTGAACCCTTAGATACCTGATCTGAACCCTTAGATACCTGATCTGATTCTGAACCCTTAGATACCTGATCTGAACCCTTAGATACCTGATCTGATTCTGAACCCTTAGATACCTGATCTGATTCTGAACCCTTAGATACCTGATCTGAACCCTTAGATACCTGATCTGATTCTGAACCCTTAGATACCTGATCTGATTCTGAACCCTTAGATACCTGATCTGAACCCTTAGATACCTGATCTGAACCCTTAGATACCTGATCTGAACCCTTAGATACCTGATCTGAACCCTTAGATACCTGATCTGATTCTGAACCCTTAGATACCTGATCTGAACCCTTAGATACCTGATCTGAACCCTTAGATACCTGATCTGAACCCTTAGATACCTGATCTGAACCCTTAGATACCTGATCTGAACCCTTAGATACCTGATCTGAACCCTTAGATACCTGATCTGAACCCTTAGATACCTGATCTGAACCCTTAGATACCTGATCTGAACCCTTAGATACCTGATCTGAACCCTTAGATACCTGATCTGATTCTGAACCCTTAGATACCTGATCTGAACCCTTAGATACCTGATCTGAACCCTTAGATACCTGATCTGAACCCTCAGATACCTGATCTGAACCCTTAGATACCTGATCTGAACCCTTAGATACCTGATCTGAACCCTTAGATACCTGATCTGAACCCTCAGATACCTGATCTGAACCCTTAGATACCTGATCTGATTCTGAACCCTTAGATACCTGATCTGAACCCTTAGATACCTGATCTGAACCCTCAGATACCTGATCTGAACCCTCAGATACCTGATCTGAACCCTCAGATACCTGATCTGAACCCTCAGATACCTGATCTAAACCCTTCACAGACACTCTGATCTGAACCCTTCACAGACACTCTGATCTGAACCCTCCACAGACACTCTGATCTGAACACTTCACAGACACCCTGACCTGAACCCTTCACAGACACCCTGACCTGAACCTTCACAGACACCCTGACCTGAACCTTCACAGACACCCAAGAACAGCTAGGGCGCAGCAATGACAGGAGCGCCAACTCACCTCGTCTCCATACTAAACTGACAGGAAACTGAATAAACAGCGGCATCTGTCTGCCTACTCGTATTGCAATTCACGTGAATAGAATAAATAGCATTAGTTGCGGACAGGGCAGTGTGAACAGTTTCATTGAATCCGCCGCTTATGTACAGTCTGGTGTCGTCCGAGTTTGAGCAGCAAGCTGAGCCGGAAAAACCGGACAGGAAATTGCGGAGTTGATGGGTGTTGCTGCCAAGCCCTTCAAGATGCAGGCGTATTTTCACCTGTTGAATTTGGTGGAAGGAACATGTTGATGTAGTTTGAGGGTAGCGGCGGCCGTGAAGGACCTGAGGAAGGAGAAAACCAGGCCCTGAATGATCTGATTTTGAAAGAGGAGAATCAGGTCCTGAAGGACCTGAGGGATGAGAGCATCAGACACTGAAGGATCTGAGGGAGGAGAGCATCAGACACTGAAGGATCTGAGGGAGGAGAGTATCAGACACTAAAGGATCTGAGGGAGGAGAGCATCAGACACTGAAGGATCTGAGGGAGGAGAGCATCAGACACTGAAGGATCTGAGGGAGGAGAGCATCAGAAACTGAAGGATCTGAGGGAGGAGAGCATCAGACACTGAAGGATCTGAGGGAGGAGAGCATCAGAAACTGAAGGATCTGAGGGAGGAGAGCATCAGAAACTGAAGGATCTGAGGGAGGAGAGCATCAGAAACTGAAGGATCTGAGGGAGGAGAGCATCAGAAACTGAAGGATCTGAGGGAGGAGAGCATCGGCAGTGAAAATCCCAGTACGACATCCATCAGCAGCGTGCCATACCCATCTGCGACTGTCGGTGCAATAGCACAGCAGTTGGTCTCCTGGCACCCAGGTAGATTGGCGATAGACATCCGGCCTGCGAGCTGGCAGTGCATTCGGCTGATTGGCGTTGTTGATGCCGCCGCCAAGATTCTGGACAGCAGGTGGCGGTGCTAGCAGGTGATTAATAGAGGATAGCAGTGAGTCATTTTTAAAAGAAAATTTATACGTACAAATAGCAATAGATAGTAAGACAGTCATGCTAAATTAAAAATTAGACTAATAGAAAAGATATAATAAAGCCTAGTAATTAACTTGGACGTAGATTCTGACAAAAGTTTTTAAGTACATTCTAACGGAACTTAAAAGTACATTTAAACAAAAAATTAAAAGTACATAAAAGAAACATAAAAAGTACATTATAACAAGTCTTAAAAGGAATTTTTATTGTAAGATTTGCAATCACATTCCAACAAAACCTAAAAAGTACATTTTAAAAGTACAAATAAAAGTACATTTTAACAAAAAGCAAAAACCAGCAGTACATTCAAAGGAAAAAAGCGCATTCTAAAACAATAACTCAAGCATGAACCAGACGAACTCACCAGGCTGATCAACATCATCCTCATCATCATCGTCAACAAACTCGTCATCAGCAAACTCGTCGTCAATATCGTCAGCGAATGCTTCTTCCAGTGGAAACGGAGGTGGCGGCAGCTGGGGCGCCAGCTGCTGCTGTTCCTGCTGGTCAATGTCCTCATCAGAGTCGGACTCATCGTCAGAATCCGACTCGTTCAGGTGCTGTTGCAGATGCTGAAGCAGCAGTTGCTGCTGTTGCAGCTGATTATGAATTCCGCCGGCGCCGAAGGCCACAGGCTGAGGCCAGAAGCTCGCCGGCAACCTGCGCTGCACCTCGTAGCCGCCCCAAACGTAGATTAATGGGCCCACAATCCACATGCAGAAGCCGACACGGCCGCGAGGCGTCTGCGACGGCGGCAAGCAAGGATTCGAACCAGCGACCTCCTCTTGTTGCTGCTCACCGCCGTAGCTGGCAGACATGTCGTTTTAAAAAAAAATCTGAATTTTAAGGGATTTTTTCAAATTATTAATACATCAATATGCTCACCAACCTACTGGCAACAATATTCAGTAGCAGTCAAAACATTTTAGCATACTAATTGGAAATAATGGAAAAATGATGACACAATAACAAACCAATATTGAGACTAAATTAAATTAGTTTATCCTGCATTTTATTTTAGGTTATATTTAATGATTTTATTGTAAAGGTGACGAAATCAGCAACCAGGAAGACGGGAAGATAAAATAATTGGCACCGCGCAATAAATTACAAATAGCTCGTAATAACACGATAACAAGTAATTGAAAAAAAATTATGTTAAAGCCTAGTGCTCTCAATCTGCCATCTGCTCTAAACTTGAACCTTGCACCTTGGATACATCAAAATAAGCAATAACTCAATAAATATTGCGCAAAAAAGAGCTAGACTAAAACGTCACAATTCTCGCATCATAAAATTGAAAATACTAAGTCAGAATATATCTTCGGGATAACTATTGCATTTATTACATATTGCTCGTAGTAAACTTAATAGGATATTTAATGGAATCAATGAGCATTGAAATTATGCATAATTTAATGTAAAATCAGCAAACAAACCAAGAAAGCATAGCGCAACTGCACTGCTATTATGCTTGGAGAAATAAACTAGTTGCACTACTGACCACTGACAGCGCAGTAGTGTAGAAAGCGCGCGCTTTTATGGAAACAAGAATATTAAACGATATTTTAATCATACTTTCGATACTCAATTCAATTTCTAAAACATACTGAGCATAAGCTTGTTAGAAATTATAATAGTTTACTACATTTTTGGTGATCATGGTTTGATTCGCACGTAACAGAACTTCGATGCAGCAATAGTAGTATGCTTGGTATAACTGCATTTCCTTTTTTAACCTGGCTTACTGGCTATGATCTAAGATGATGTCATAGATCAGCCAAGTTCTAGATGACGTCACAGATCTGCGGAGCTCTGACTTCATCTAAGATGATGTCAGATCTGATTATTTTAAGATGACGTCATAGATCTAGATCTAAGGTGACGTTACAGATCAGCTGAGGTCAAAGATCAAAGGTCAAAGTCATAGATCAGCCGAGTTCTAGATGACGTCATATATCAGCTGAGTTCTAGATGCCGTCATACAATAGAACTTCCCTTAAGATGACGTCAGATCTGATAAGTTCTAAAATGACGTCATAGATCTACTAAGGTTGTAAAATGACGTCACAGGTCTAATGAGTTTACTGAGTTTAAAGATGGCATCATAGGCTACTGAGTTTTAAAATGACGTCATAAGCTACTGAGTTCTAGAATGACTTAATGTCTACTCAGTTCAAATAGGACGTCATATGGAAGATTTTAAAGCTATAATAACTTCATTATAGACCCACATGAAAGTTTTGTAACTGACTAACAAACTACTCATGGAAAACTACTCAAGCTAAACAGACTCAATCAATAGGATTATTAATGAAAACGAGCAAAGTTCCGTTCAGTTTAATTAAAGAACTCAAATCGTGTCCAATCTCCGCTCTAATCCATAAACTTCCGATTGGGATTGGGGCCGAACAGGATGTGCCTCAGCTCCGGCACCATCTGCTGGCTAATTTGCTCCAGTCGACTCTCCAGATTGTTGCACACAAGGATTTTGCCCTCCCTGCCAACAATATCCACACCGCCAACGGAGTCAGCAGGTAAAAAGGCCTTCTTATCTAGCGACACTTTCACCTCTTTACCAGTGGCTTCTTTGTACCGATTGATGGCCGCGCCGAGGGCTTTCTCGGCGATGTCGGTATCGGCTTCACGGCAGCGAACCACGGCAGCGGGTTCGAGAAGCTGGAACAGGCCCTGGGTGATGAGGCTCTCGATTAGCTGCTCGTATCGAGCCCGATCTCCAGTGATCTGACGCAGCTGCTGAGTAGTGTCCTCTAGCACGGATTTCAGATGCTCATCGCGTGCCAGTAGAACTTTCAACCGGCCCTGATTCTTTATGTTAGAATATTGAATCTTCTTCTGCAACTCAATTTGCTTCTCCTTCTTCGTGTAGAAGTCCATTATTTTAACTCGCTCCTGTTGCGTAATGCGCGACTTCTCAATGTTGAACTCCTCTTCGGCTTTGTTGTCAATTTCTTCTTTTTTCTCATTTGCCTCCTGCTCAATGAAGGCCATCATCTGTTTGATCTGCTTGTCAACGTCCGCGTCTGTCAGGCCGCCGCTCGACATGATTTTGACTGGCTGATGGGGCTGAGCGCATGCAGCAACGAGAAGAGTAGCCAGGATGACGTGTGCAAGCTGACCTGCTCACATGTAGCTGATAACTAAATAAGCTGATTTAGGATTTAAGCCTGTGGGAGCTTTATGTGTTCATCTGATTCTTAGGTGGCGGCAGTCTAGCAACTGGGGATCTGGGAGGCTGGAGCAACTGGGATCTGGGAGGCTGGAGCAACTGGGATCTGGGAGGCTGGCTCAGCAACTGAGGATCTGGGAGGCTGGCCCAGCAACTGGGGATCTGGGAGGCTGGCCCAGCAACTGGGGATCTGGGAGGCTGGAGCAACTGGGATCTGGGAGGCTGGCTCAGCAACTGAGGATCTGGGAGGCTGGCCCAGCAACTGGGGATCTGGGAGGCTGGCCCAGCAACTGGGGATCTGGGAGGCTGGAGCAACTGGGATCTGGGAGGCTGGAGCAACTGGGATCTGGGAGGCTGGCTCAGCAACTGAGGATCTGGGAGGCTGGCCCAGCAACTGGGGATCTGGGAGGCTGGCCCAGCAACTGGGGATCTGGGAGGCTGGAGCAACTGAAGATCTGGGAGGCTGGCCAAGAAACTGGGTATCTGGGTCAAAACTGTCTCTAAAAGCCTACAAAAAATTATTCTAATCTACAAAAAAGAACTATGAAAAGAAGCCAACGCAACAGTTTGTCCATCCAAAAAACATCAAACCTAGTCAGTCTACTTCCACAGTGGAAAAACACGGGACAGTGAAAATGTCTTCAATAATCAAGCCAAACAATCGCACATACGGGTTTTCCATCACTCGGCAGCCCAACAGTCCCTTAGATTGGGAAATCTCTGTCTGCTATTATTTCACTTCATTGCCACATTATTTTGTTAGCTGATTTATTGACGACCGAATCCGCCGGGGCCACCGCCGCCGGGGCCGCCGCCAGTCGAAGGTCCGGGACCGCCGGGTCGGCCGCCAGGACCAGCCGGGCCGCCGGGGCCGCCAGGGGCTCGCGGGCCACCGCCACCGCCAAACCGTGGCGGCGGAGTGCGATCTCTACGGGCCTCGTGCGATCGGTTGCGCACCACCTTGGAGTGGATAGCGCAGCTGACGCAATACTGCAGCTTGGCGTACAGCTTCGGCAGGGCGTAGGTGTTGGCCTCGTACACGGAGTTCTCGTTGATGTCCCTGACAGCGGCGGCTTCAACAATGTTGCGGATGATGAATTTCTTAATAGATTTATCTTTAGGCGTGCACCGGCCGCAGTTGGTGCAGCGAACACAGCGCACGTGGCCGCGGCCCTTCTTGCTACGTCCGTGATTGCGACGCTTAACAGTCATTGTTGAACAGGCATCAGGTGCAAATATGGAGGCTAATCTAGGATAACAAGCCCTACTATTGTTTTATAGCATACATGCTGGCTGATGAGTGACCCAGCCAAGGTAAGTCGCAAAAATGCCACCCAAAAAATAGACGTAGTACTAATTAGATGCCGAGGCATTTAGCTTTAATAGGACAGTCATAATTACTCGTGCCGTTTACCCAAAATTTTGTTTAAGGGTTTCTTTCACAGGTAAGTCACATGGCCAGTGTAAATCAGGGGGTTGTGCATGTATGTTTTTTATAACTATTGGGATTTTTTTAACTTTAAGACATCTTATCAATTTTCAATTTTCATTAATCTGTAAACATAGAGCCTGTAGGACTTTTGCAACTTCTGAGTGATCAGAAAGGCTCAGCAGTGTAAAGGGTTGGGTAGAGCTGTTGGTATTTTGATTGCTTTGAATTTTATTGACCAAATACCAGCTGGTTTTTAATATGGTGTCCTGACAATGGAATCATTAAGTCTGCACCCTGGATGCCAAATGGAACTGCAATTCTAATTTGTTAAAACCAGATTAAGTTTACTCTGAGCATATTAATATTATTCACAATAATTTTATGTTGTCCCACAATTAGCATTGAGACAATTCTGCCTATATGCAGACACAAACTCATACATATTCTCACACAGAGTGTATAGCAGCCCTGACTTTTTAAATAATCTTTTTCTCCTTATTTTCCAATACTTGAGGCTCTATAATTATAACTCCATACTACAGAAAGGCCAATTATCTCCTTTTGGTTATAAGTAATTTCATGCTATATAACTTAGTTTGGAATTAAATGTTAAACAATAATAAACTAACTACTATTTAACACTCACAGTTATATTATATTTATTAAACTGCAATAATTATCTTTATCTATTATCAAGCCTTTGTGATCTTAGATAGCATTAATTAATCTTTAGTGAATTTAATTAAAAGAGTTGTCAGACTAATTTGAGCTAATTATATCTTACAAATTTTATATACAAATTACTGTGGTAATGGCAGTGGCCTATTACTAGCAGTACTATACTTGGCAAATCTATCAACATCTTACTAAATTCTCTAAATTGTGGCTTATCAACAAATCCTATCTATTAAACATTCTAAAGGATAGCATTATCATTTACCATTCAGCCATATCTAGAACTACCTCTCTAAGCATACATGCGCAACCTCCAAAATTTGGTTGGCCATGCGACTTAGTTTTAACAAAAAAGCGACATAGTTTTTGGCCAAAAATGTGACTTACATGTAAAAAAAACCCTAAAGCAAAATTAACGCAACTTTGGGTAAATGGCAGGAGTAACTATAACTGTCTTATTAAGCCAAAATGCCTCATCAGCTACTTGTACTACTACTTGGTTATTTTTTGGGCGGGCATTTTTGTGACTTCCTTGGTTGGCTGCCAAATCGTACTAATCAGCCAACTGTTGCACATGTATGTCTCTAAGCCTAAGGAACTTATTGGCCAAAGCTGCTAGCTTTTTAGAATTGTTTTTAAAAATGCTTAGAAACTGAACCTAGTATGCTAATTTAATTGATTTTAGACAAGTCTAATTTTATTGCATTTGAATTGAGTATATAAAGCTTATAATATATATATAATGGCAATTAGGCAAGAGTCTATTCTAAATATTGCTCTAGTTAAATGGGGCTTATTTCTTAAAATGTTAAAAAACTTTTCAAACAATAATCTAGCAAGCTATCAATCAAGGCTGTTTTTTTCTAGATACAATCATCCATGGCTGCATATTTCACTTTATACAAGAAATTTGGCAAAAAATCAATTATAAGGCTTTTAGGAATTGTACAAAAATGATAAAAGAACCTAGCATTTTTGTTATAAGCTAATGGCATTGCCATTTTAAGCCTACCTAGGCCTAGTGAGAAAATTCACTATGTTTTTCAACTATTGAGATCCTCTATCACTAATGATAATGAGCTATTGCTATAGGAATTGTGTTTATTTTAATATATATACTTACTAGATGACTATGGATCTAGTTTCTGTCAAGTATATAATATATATATATAAATAATGTAGTAAAAATCAGTAAAAATATTAAATAAGCTAGATTACAATTTCATATCTATTTATATCCAATTAATCACTAGAATATCTGGTTATCAAGTTTAATATAGATTGACAATTGTCAATGAGCTTAGTGCCTATAGGCATGCCATATATATAAAATAACTATTAAAGCCAGCACTAGCAAATTAATTAATCAGCAAGCATAATATACTAGATTCTAGTTCTACCTCTTGGTATATATCATTTTTTTAGAAAGTTGCCTAATGACTATCAATATATCAATGTGAGATGCTAATGTAACCTAGGAATTCACCTGCCCATTTCTATTGGCAACACATATAAGTCACTTGGTTCAAATAGCAGTCACGTGACTGCTCTTAGCCAATAGCAACTTACATATATACGTTGCTAATAGAAATGGCTAGGTGATTCCAAAGGTTGCGCATATATAATGTGAGACTCCTAATATAATACATAGAGCAATTTAGCAATGTCAGCAAATATATTAGCTTCAAAGACAAGGCAAACTCTAGAAGCTATGGAAGTAGTACTATCAAGGAAACAAGACAGCTTTGCAACTACTAGACTTCTGCAATTTGCTCAATGCTTTTTAAAATAATTATCATAATTCTATATTTTTATAATTATAATAATGACTAAACCATAATCTTCTAGTTTATTGCATTAAATTTTTTGCCCACTTTCAAAACTTTTCAGCCTACCTGCTAACTGCCTATATGGCCAGGAGGCCTATAGCATTAATTACAATTGTACCTGAGGCCAATTTGAGGCCTGCAGCTGAGCTTTGCAACATTGATTTAATACTGCGTGAGCTGGTGCTGCTCATATTGGATGGCATGGCAACTATGTACTGGCTGGCCACTTACGAGCTGCTTCTTAACTCCTGGGCTTGCAAACAATGCCTAGATGCTCTGGCCATGCAACTATAATAGCAAGATGGACTCTAGTTTATCAATGGCTATGCCTGGTCATGCCTTATCTGCAAGACATAGGAAGCGATTACAAAGGGTAGCTTCTTTAAGGGCAGCCATCTTACTGTCACCTAGCTGCTAGATTTCATCTATCTTTGTGTATGCAGCCTACCTATGTATTAGATTGAATGCTAGTGTCACATTGCCCGCTAGACTGCCATGGACTAGGCCAATTTCTATTGCAACATATGCTGCCAATACTTGTTCAACCATCCCATGGAACTTGGTGGCCCTGTTAATAAGGTAGAGGTAGATGAATCAAAGTTTTTCTGCCGCAAATACCAGCAAGGTTATCATGAAGGTCATTGGGTTCTCAGAATGGTTGAATATGGCACCAACAAAGCCATGATGGTGCTTGTTCCAAACTGCACTGCTCAAACACTTCTGCCCATTATCTAGTAGCATATATTTCCTGGCATAAGGATACTGACTGATGGATGGCAGGCTTACAACAGCTTGCAGAATCATGTGGCTGTCAATCACTGACTCCACTTTGTGGACTCCCACAACCCAACTATTCATACAAACACCATTAAGGGGTCATGGGCACACATCAAGGCCAAATTCAGGGCAATGCACGCACTAGCGACGCCCTGTTTAAGATCCACCTCAACTTCAATGAGTACCTATAGCGCCACCTCTTCTCGAAGAAAGAGTTTGGAACTTCCTATATTAGGTTGTGCATTATTATTGACACTTTGGACTGCTCTCAAATTACTGCCAACTATTGAAATATGTAACTTTTCATTTTCTACCCAAAAATAGTTTAACGCAGTAAACTAGGAAATTGCCAACTAAACTTACTTAAATAGAATGATTAGGCCTGTTTCATTTTATTTTAGTATTTTATATTTATAGACTAGGCCTAGGCCTATAGTATGTCTTACTTTCAAGTTTCAAGTAAATGAAATACAAATATAGGCCTACTTGCTACTAATTAGGCCCTAATATCAATCAAAATCAATTGTCAAATTAAGACTTAGGCCTATGCCTATAGCTATTTATTAATTATTACATTCATATTGAAGGCTTTTTGTTGAAATTTCTTTCTCTTTTATTGCCAATGTGTGTGAGAATAAGCCATAACATAAGGTCTATTGTTGACAAAAAATCATTTGTCCAAAATTTTTTGTTAAAATGTCCATTATTAAAATGTCTTGTTGCTGAAGTGTATGGACATAGTATGGTAGCAAGTAGGCGGTAGGCCTAGCCATAGATAATTATTTTCTATTTTTATCTAGATCTAGAAGAGCAAATAGACTAAAATGTTAGCCTACAAAAGTGGCTTAACTTGCTCAAAATTATTTTGAATTCAAGTTGAACCAAGCAACTTACCACCACTAAAATTGGACTTGATTTAAAAAAATAGTCATTAAATACAAATTAAGTGAAAAATGATTCTAAGAAACTAAGGCCCCATAAACAGGTACAGTTAAATGTTAACAGTGTGTAAACAGTTAAACAGTTAATTTTATACTTAAATGAAACCAATAAAACTTTGGTCTTCGATTATGCTATATTACAATATACTGTCCATGGCTTGGCTTACAGTGAATTACAGAAACTCAATAGGTTCGTTTTTGAATGAGCAAAAAAATTAATGTAGACCTGATGTGGTGAAATTATGACAGTTAAAAATGAACGACCCGAACCTGCAAAGTTTTAACCTTTTCATCAAATATTAGAGCATTTAAAAAAAATAAAAGTAGATTTACTATAGATGGCTAACAGTGAAGACCTAAAATATTTTTTTAGTTACTGACTAGAAGCTTTAAATGTTTTTTTGACGCTATTTTTCGCTTCTTCTTTGCAATTTAATTTACAATAGGACGTATTATTATACCGTACCCTGATGCGCATACTTTTATTTTTATTGGACCAACTCAACTCATTAGATAATTATGATCAAAATATGTATTTTTATTTGCTTTTTTATTTAAAGTAGCGCCACCATAAATTTTTTTTTGGAGGGGGGCGGATTCTGGAGGGTAAAGAGTAAAGACCCAAAGGCGGAAGGCAGAGACCGGAGAGGGTGGCTCGGCTCTGTAATTTGGTGAAAATTCGCCTGCAACCCCCTTGATTTTTTTCTGGTTTCTGCCTAAGGAGGGGAAGGGCCCCTAAAGTCCCCCCTGGTTGCACCACTGGCATATTATTAATATGTACTACATAAATTGGAAATTTTATCTAGAAGTTGCAGTCTCTATGCAACCCCTAGTTGTTATGTTATGATTGTATTAGCTTTGTCCAAGCGAATATTGGTGGGACTATTTTCAGGGGCGTAGCCAAGGGCCCCCCCATGACCCCCCAGCCGGCTAGGGCCTAATCCAGGCCAAATTTTCAGGCCCCCTCCCCCATCACAGAGGCCTAGCACCCCCTGCCCCCAGTTGCTGCTGTGAGCCTGTGACTAACTGTGACCCCCCCCCCAGAAGAAAATCCTGGCTACGCCACTGACTAGCCAATTTTTATATACTCAAAGACACAATTTATTTTCTATTATAGGTTACTAGTAGTATACATATTCACTATCATATAGGCCTAAGCCGCCTAACATGTTGTTTATTTTACCAATTTACTAGGCAGTGATTATGCTATCTGGACATGTCCTGTCTAGTTAGTTAGTGAGTCCATGTCCATTACAAGACTATGGAATTGTCTGGTCACTGTAGTGTAGTATTTTATCCTAAAATAAAAAAAATATTTTGAAAGAAATTTGAAGAATCAAATGTGTACTAGGATATCATGGTTATCTTAGACCTACCCTATTCTTACTTTTTATCAATGACCTTCTTGAGATTACAACTTATCTTACTAGCTACTAGCTATCCACTATCCCTTTTTCATCTTCTTACTTTCTTACTTTTCTTATTTTTTATCAATGACCTTGAGATTACAACCTATCCTACTAGCTAGCTACTAGCTATCCACTATCCCTTTTACATCTAGAATAAATGTTGCATCCTAAGAATTTCCAATTAGGCATACCATAGATCTTAAAAAGTTAACAAATGGGGTTTAGATTGAAATATAAAGTTTAATCCTAAGACATAATGAATAGAACCAAGTAATCATTTGTAACAAAAAGATTTTTGTGATTTTCTACCTGTTTCTTTTTAATATCATTCTCTGTATATTGTACCATTAGATATGGATCTCCCTATGAGTCCCAACTTATTTTATTGGACCATATTGAGCAAAAGGCTATCAGGATCATAATGATTCTTTCAAGGTTCAATATACATATAGCCTTAGGACTCATAGAACTCTTAGTAGACTTGCTTTTGTCCTTAGATTTCTGGAAGTCAAGGCCCTAGTAAACTTTAGTAGCTCCTCCCTTCCTTTTCTGCTCTATAGTTGCACTATTGTATCTATTCTAACAACAATTAGCACAGCTTCTCCTTAGGTTTCCTTTTCCTAGAACAGAGCAACAGAAGTGTTATTCCCACTTACTCTAAATTATGGATTCTCTACTTATAGCATTAGCTAGGCCTATTAGACCACCCAGCCAGGGGTATTAGGCCATCCATTTTCAAGAGCCAGATATCTCTAAGACTAGGCCTACCTTGATCTTTTTAGGCTTTTTTTTCTTTGTCTTGTTTTCCTTTTCCCTTTGTTTTATTTCAATTCCTTTGCCTTTTTTCTCTTCATAACCATGGGACAACCATTGGTGCTTTTGCCATTGGTCTTTGACCACTCCTATAATGAGTCAGATATAATAATAATAGTAATAATAAGAATAATAATAATAAGGGGGGCCGTAGCCCAGCGGTAGCGCAGCTGCTCTGGTGTGCCGCGACCCAGGCTCAATTCCAAGTGCAGTCACATTAATTTGGGGCTGGATTGGAATCTTGGCTTGGCTTGCTTGTGCAATTAACAGCCTTGAGAGTCAACCCCCCCAAGGCGCAGTGAAGTGTACATGCCTAACAATTGATAAAATTAGGGCCGCTGTACACTCCTATGTGAGTGTGTGCCTGCGTAACGTATCCACGCGCTTGTATGCCTGCTCAGGGGAGTCGGCAGAATGGGCAGTTAATGCCTCTCGCCGGTTGTGTGCCAATGACGCTTAAAGTGCACCAGGGTGCACACAACCCCCCTGCCTCTAAAAAAAAATGGGACAACCATTGGTGCTTTTGCCATTGGTCTTTGACCACTCCTATAATGAGTCAGATATAATAATAATAGTAATAGTAATAACTTAAAAATCTTAAAGTTTTATACATGAATCTTGCTTATTATTAAATAATATATTTCTTTTAATTGCCTATCAATCTATCACCAAAATTAAGATTATTCTTTAGACTAAAATGTATAGTAAAATGCCAACAAAAGCACTATGCCATTTCTGTTAAACATTTGATAACAAGACTATGAGATTATGTCACTAAACATAACCTTAATCATTAATTTAGAATTTTTACATCTTTTGCTTTAATTTCAAATTGCTATTTATCTATATTTATATTTTTCTTATATTTTTAATTTGTTTATAAAAAATACAAGTCACTGAACCTTAGTCATTTCTTAATCTTTTGGTCTCCTGAAAAATGTGCATGGTATGACAATAGCAGTTTCCAGTGGAGTCCTATGGAACTCTATCTGGATGCAGTCTCTTCTTGTCCAGTAAAGAAGAAGTCCCTTTGTGCCAACCTGCAATGGCTTGGCAAGGTAATGGTTATTGTTGATGAAAATATGGTTTTAACAATTTTAGAGTTATTTATTTGATATACTTGCCAAAATCTTGGTCTCAACAGGAAAAGGAAGGTCTATTCTGTCTGAACAAGGATGAAATTGCCACTCTCACCTTGCCAACTGGCAAAACCAAGAAGAAAAAGAAGAACTTTGCTGCTTTCTATAAAAGTGAAAATCTTGCATTGAGCACCTTTGCTCAGGGTGAGTGAGTTCTTATTTGTATTCTAGCACAAAGTCTGTTCATAAATTGTCATTTTTGGTCTGTATTACTCAGTGGAGGATGCACAGGTACATGCTCACACAGAGTGTACAGAAGCAATGTACTTTCTTATTGACAAGCATGCACACTATTCAATCCTTGTGGATTTTGATATTTTACAATACTAGTTTGAAATGTTCTTAAAATATTATGTGTAAAAATCTCTTTGTCCACCTGTAATCCTATCAACAGGCGAATATCTGGCCTCTTTCTGCAGCAATGGTCAAATAGTGATTTATCGTCGCGATTCAAACGCTGTCCATGTCGTTCCCGGACCATTGGACTCGTCGCACTACAACTCCTTAGAGAGTGAGTTCACTGAGTTGCCGAATGTCTTTGGCATTGGCGTTCTGTTTAAAATTTAACCCGAATTTTAACTGTTGAAAATCGTGACTAAATTAAATGCTAATATCGCTACTACTAGCAGAGTAGTAAATAAATTTTTATCTTATAACTATTTAACGTATTTTGTCTATATTTCTACGATTAGAAGGGTATTGAATAATATTTCATTGCTAATAATATTATACGTGTAGTATTCAACTTTTTTACTACAAGTAGAGCATGAAGAAAATGCTAGGCATATAATTATTTTAATTACAACTCCATTTATCGATCGTGTATTTTATCTATGTATATTAAATACGCACGTAAACACCAATATCAATGTATCGGAGCGTTCATTGATTGTCAAGATAAAACCAGGTAGATTGTCTACCTGGCTCTGTACGCAATCCTTTTATATCAATGTAATTACATGACATAAAAATGCAGATTTGTCAAAACGCAATCCGCCGGTACTGTTTGTTGCCAAAGACATCAGTGTGATTGTTCTGATACTAGAAGTTACCGATATTTACCTGTGGGAAAGAAGCTGCAACGATGCTTCATCCCAGCCAAGTGGTCGCTGGTTCAAATTGCGCTGGGATTATGACACTCCCGTGCCAGATCCTGATGAGAACTGCGAAGTCTGCGTTGATGTTGGATACTTTGTTGACAAGGTGAGGCTATTTTTGTCTGTCGCAGTGCAGTTTGTTGGATGTTTAGTAACTGTTTTATTAGTCGGCTGGAATGGGGTGTCGCAGAGCTAGGAGGGTGTTTTAACTGTTTTTATTAGTCGGCAGGAATGGGGTGTCGCGGAGTGAGGAGGGTGTTTTAACTGTTTTTATTAGTCGGCAGGAATGGGGTGTCGCGGAGTGAGGTGGGTGTTTAACTGTTTTTATTAGTCGGCAGGAATGGGGTGTCGCGGAGTGAGGTGTGTTTTAACTGTTTTAAAATCCGTCAACAGGAATGTCTTTCCCACGCAACATTCGCAGTACCTCGGCCCGTGCGTACTAGTTAGCTACTGCTTCTATCACGAGGGCCGCCTATTAGTAGCCACAAATCTATCCCGATGGATTGTTGGCCGCTCCGGCGGTGGCAGCACACCTGGCGAGCTCATTTCAAGCTGGATTAACACCGTCTATCCTGCCGATCTATTCGGCTCCAAAGCCGCCGTGGAACACGTCCGCGGCTCTCTGCTGGTTCGATTCTGTCCGAATCAGCCTCTACTAGCTGTGTGCGTCAACCAGCGCTCAGCCGAAGCCGCCTGCTTTGTCTACGTTGACGTGCTGCTTGGCTGCGCCACGCACTCGTCCTTGATGGGCCTGGGCGTTGTCGATTACGGAGGACGGAATCGAGCCGGCGGCAACGGCACCGGCGGGCCCGGAGGCGGCGCCGGGTCGGGCAGCGCCGGCAGCGGCACCGGCAGCAGTCGCTACGTTCAACTCCTGCGTGACATCGGCCTATCCGACCAGGATGTCCTGGGAGGAGGTGGCGGCGTCCAAGCTGGAAGTCGAGGCGCCCCAGCGACCTGGGTTCGAGACCTGGCCTGGGACTGTCGCGGCCTGTTTTTGGTCGGCTGCACCGGTTTGGGCTTTGCATTCGCCTGCGCTAGGATGGGCTCGCCACTGACTCTCACCTGCAAAGGCTGTCTGGAGCTCGGCCCGGCTATGTTTCTGCCTGTGCATCCCGTTAACACGCTTCGGTTAGCTGCTTGAGCTGCCCGCCTTTCATTCTTTTACTATTGGCCATCTGGCCCTTCAGGCTTCCCCTGCAGCTCTGGTCTTTTACTCTCTTTCTCCTTGTATCTCTCTCTTCTCTCTCTCTCTCTCTCTCTTCATCTCAGACCCTTCCACTCTCTCTCCCTGCATGTCAGACCCTTCCACTCTCTCTCCCTGCATGTCAGACCCTTCCACTCTCTCTCCCTGCATGTCAGACCCTTCCACTCTCTCTCCCTGCATGTCAGACCCTTCCACTCTCTCTCCCTGCATCTCAGACCCTTCCACTCTCTCTCCCTGTATGTCAGACCCTTCCACTCTCTCTCCCTGTATCTCAGACCCTTCCACTCTCTCTCCCTGCATGTCAGACCCTTCCACTCTCTCTCCCTGCATCTCAGACCCTTCCACTCTCTCTCCCTGCATGTCAGACCCTTCCACTCTCTCTCCCTGCATCTCAGACCCTTCCACTCTCTCTCCCTGCATGTCAGACCCTTCCACTCTCTCTCCCTGCATGTCAGACCCTTCCACTCTCTCCCTGCATCTCAGACCCTTACACCCTCCTTGCATCTCTAACCCTTACACTCTGGATTTCAGACCCTTCCACTCTCTCTCTCTTCATCTCAGACCCTACCACTCTCTCTTGATCTCAGACCCTACCACTCTCTCTCTCTCTTGATCTCAGACCCTACCACTCTCTCTTGATCTCAGACCCTTCCACTCTCTCTCCCTGCATCTCTGACTTTCCACCATCCCTGAATCTCTAACCCTTCCACTCTCTCTGGATCTCAGACCCTTCTTCTATCTCTCTCTAGTCTCTCTGCATCTCACCCTTCCACTCTCTCTCCCTGCATCTCTGACCCTTCCACTCTCCCTCCCTGCATCTGTTGCCATTCGCTCCTTCACCCGCAAAGGCTAACAGCTCATTCTAAAAACAGCGCTTCCCCCCCCCCCCCAACGCCGCAGCTCGCCAGGCCGTCACGGCGTCCAACGCTACTCAGTGTCCGCTCATCCTCGCCATCCTCTGTTCGCCATGACCGACGGCTACTCGGTCTCCCTGCTTCGTTTCCCTTCGTCTGGCGCCGGACTCAGCGGAGTGGTTCGCCAACAGGTGGCGCACGCTCAGCAGGTGCTGTCCCAGCTGCAGCTGGACCCCGCCGGAGTGCTCACCCCGCGCCTGCACGCCTGTCAGCGATTCTCGCGAGATCAGATGAGCCGCGTTCGAGAATGGCACCGGGAGAGCTTCGGCAGCGGATTCGACGCTGAGCTCAGAGTTGATGACGGCGATGATGAGGAGAGAGAGTTTAACAATCGCGGCGTTGCTGACCAGGAATCGGGCGACACGCCAAGAAACAGGATGGGAGCCAGCGAGATGTACCGAATCAGCTTCGGCAGCATCGGCGGCGGCGGCGGATCGCTCTACAATTCTCGGGCTGGTTCGGCGGCGGCTACTCCACGGCTGCCAGCGTCTGCACTGCCGTCGCCGAGGCCTCCTCCGGCTTTGACGAATCAACCGCAGCCGCAGCAGCAGCAGCAGCCTCAGCTGCAGCATCAAGAAGATGATGAAGACGCAGACACAGCGGAGGACGGTACGGGAAGCTACTATTACGACTATCGCAGTAGGAATTTGGGATCTTCGTCTGAGGACGAAGACGACGAAGAGGAAGACGATTCAGACGATCCCGGTGCTGCCAGTGCTGCCAATAGGCGGGGCTCCGAGACAGGTGAGAGAGCGAGTGATACTTGTACCAGATTCTGTGTGTAAACATCCTCATTGAAATGTCACATCCTCATTGAAGTTCCACATCCTCATTGAAGTGTCACATCCTCATTGAAGTTCCACATCCTCATTGAAGTGTCACATCCTCATTGAAGTCCCGACCGGAAATAATTGTTCTTTAAATGCGTCAAATAGCACATAAAAATGAATTGGGGGGAATCCCAAAATAACTGTCGAAACGACACGAAATTTGTGAGAATCGACAATTGGTGGCACAGCTTGGCACAAATATAACTGTGCCAAGCTGTGCCAATTGGCACATGTGACACATTTAAGAATCAAATTTTTAATTGTGCACTGCTGTGCCACAACTGTGCCAGTTGTCTCAGCTATTTTTGAATGCTTATAATTGTGCACAACTGTGCCATAAATGTACCATTTGGCACCATACGAGTAAATGTGCAGCTAGAAGCAGTTAAACTAGCGCGTACTGTGCCATTTGGCGTAAATTCGCCAGACGAGTGAATTTGCAGTTTAAAGCAGTTGAACTAAGCGCATAATATGCTATCTGATGCTGTTATAGTTGACCCGTTAGTCAACTACGAGTTATGAAGTGTATGTATGAAGTAGCTAACATTTTGCGAGAAGTCCTTCTCATGTTTAAATGAGGGAAGACAAATTGAAAAGAGTTGTCAATGTAAATTAAACTTTAAAATAATGTCGAGCGCGAACATAAACAGATTAAAACAGTTGGAAAAAGGGATGTTGCATAAATACTTATATATTTAATGGGAAGTAGCAAATAGGACAAAAACATGTATAAAACAGGAAAAAGGGGAGGCTGCGGAATTAAAAAATGCATACTAGAAGTTAACGGTAAGAAACATAACAGACAGCGGACATTGGACAGGAAACAAAAAACAACGTAATTAAAAAGCGCGGTGCATGAAAATTGTGGTGCCACGTGCCAGCCAAAGAGTTTACACTTCTAATACATTTGAAACCAAAACATGCAATGTAACAAATTAACTACTGAGTCGACTACACGTGGCACAGGATTTTAATGTAACAACATGTATGCATCTAATGTATTAATTTAAAAAGCACAAACAAACAACTAGATAAAAAACAAGCAATTAGTGAAACCAACTCCAATACCTCTGTTCCCCTATACTTTTCTAGTTAGACAACAAGTCTGATTCCTGGTGCTATTGTAATTTACGAGTCTGGAACTAACTATAGTAATGTAGTTAGTTACTTTATGTGGGAAAGAGCATATTTCCAGGGGAAAACAAAACCAGAAACATGAGGGAGACAGACCAAGCTAGACGGGTCCCGCATCTGCCAAACAAGTTTAGTTTTGCTAGATGCAACAGCAGATATCCCGCGCTCAGTCCTCGCGAGTGCATTAGCCGCCTCCGACTGCACAGTGTCAGTGACATTGGCAGCCGCACCTTGACGAAGTTTCTTTACAGGCAAACGTCCGGATTGCTTTTCACGCCGACTGACGGTGATGGAGCATCGGACGTAGGCCTTTTCAATCGCTTTCATTGGTTGGGATGTCGATTCCAGCCAGGTAGCAGGCGTGGCCGACCAGGCCGTTACCAAAATCTCGTCGTCGCTGAAGCACCCCTGCACCATCTCGCGGAGAAGTGCATTGAGGTTGGCCGGAGTCGTTGGTTCTTGATATATCCTTACTGGCCGTGACCCTGGTCCGAGCGACGTTGGACGTAAAGGCGAAACCGATTGGCTGCAGAGGTGTTTTTTAAGGATTGAAGAGCGTTTGAGAGTAACAATAGGATATTTGCGCGATCATAAATGAAGGACTATTAATTTCTTACCGTAGTATAATTTCTTTCCATTGTCGTCGACCAGCAGGTTGTCAACTGTGACGGCTGGGTCCACGAGCTGATCTAGATGGACGGCGAGATGCTGCGTGATCTGCTGCTTTAGTTCTTTTGTAATGGCGTCAATCAAACGCAGTTGCGCCATTTTCGAGCGTCTGAGCAGATCATGCCGCAAGTTGGGAGTGAAAACCTGCCGGTCATCTGCCAAAATCGAAGCTACTGACGTCGCAGCCTCAGTGCAAGTTGCACCGGGTGTGCGTCAAACAGTTTTGTTAGGTAATTAGCAATAAAAAAGGTTATTTGAGCCAAGTGTGCCAAGAAGGACAAAGACATATAACTGTGCCAAATGTCATAGCTGTGGCACAACTGGTACACTTGTAGTAAGTGCGCCAAGTGTGCCAAATGGTTTCCAAGGGGAATTAGCTATAAAAAGGTTATTTGTGCCCGGTGTGCCAAATAGAACATACAAAGACATTTATAACTGTGCTAAATGGTATAGCTGTGGCACAACTGGCACAATTGTAGCAAGTGTGCCAAGTGTGCCAATTGGTTTCATTGGCCAATTAGCAGTAAAAATACTATTTGTGTCAAGTGTGCCAAATAGGACATACATCGACATTTACAAACTGTGCCAAATGGCATAGCTACGGCACAATTGGTACAATTGTATCAAGTGTGCCAAATATGACATACAAAGACATTTATAACTCTGTCAAAGGGCATATTTGTGGCACAACTGGCACACTTACTGTTTTTGAAAGGACAAATATTTTCGGTCGGGGTTCCACATCCTCATTGAAGTGTCACATCCTCATTGAAGTGTCACATCCTCATTGAAGTGTCACATCCTCATTGAAGTGTCACATCCTCATTGAAGTGTCACATCCTCATTGAAATGTCACATCCTCATCAAAGTTTCACATCCTCATTGAAGTGTCACATCCTCATTGAAGTGTCACATCCTCATCGAAGTGTCACATCCTCATCAAAGTGTCACATCCTCATCAAAGTGTCACATCCTCATCAAAGTTTCACATCCTCATCAAAGTGTCACATCCTCATTGAAGTGTCACATCCTCATTAAAATGCCACATCCTGTGTCACACAAATCACAAATGCCACAAGTGTCACATCCTCCTCGAAGTATCAACATCCTGATTGAAGTTGATTTTTCAGATTATTTGAAAGGTCAGGCGTTCAAAATCGATATGTTTTTAATCTGACGAGTATAAATCATCAAAATGCTCATGGATCATTTATAAAATTCAATCTGTGACTCTTGCACAACCTAATTTTTCAGCCGCTTCATCGGTACCAAAGCAGCAGTCGAAGCAGACGCAGCTTCAAACGCCTTTACCGCCGCCGCTGCCCCCGACAGCGGTGCAGCAGCACAGCGACAGCGGTTTGCACAGTTTATTCGGCGACGAAACCGATCCTGGAACGTACTTTCGCGAGGCGCTTTTCTACTTGACGTCAGCCTGGGGACTGTTAGTCACGGAGCGGGGTAAACGGGTGCGGCACAAGCAGCGTCTGGCTGAATTGGTACTCGAGGGCTTCTTTCACATGGCCAGCAATTTAGTGCTGACATTGGAGGAAGCGGACGAACTGTCGCAGGAAGATTTCCTAGCATTCGTGCTCGAACAGCTGCACAGTCTGACTGGTACTGTGCTAGAAATTGCTCAATTTGACTCGAGCACTTTCAGTCTGTGCCAGCCGTTGACTAAATTCTATGCCGAGTTCACCTCTTACCTGGTTGCTAGCCAACACCTGCGAGACTACATTCCAGTGCTGCACGGCGGCGCTGTAGCGTTCAGCTTTGTCCAAAGAGCGGCCCAGTCTCTGGCTGAGACCTACGCCTGGTCCAAGCCGCCAGTTCGGTCGTTTCACGACCTGCCAGCTGCCAACACTTGGCTGCCAGCTAGGCTGTGCCGTCAGCTAGGCGGCGGCCCCAGCGCTGCTTCCAATGCGATTGGCTCAGCCGACGAGATGCTGCTAGCTAGTCGATTGACTTTGCACGAGTTTTTCTCTAAAATCTATCAAACTACAGGCCTGATTGATGAAGACGTTGAGAGTAGTTTGTGCTCAATACAGGCCGCTATACAGGCCAGCTGTTCCTATCTGCCTGAGCACGAAGGACAAATCATTGGCCGAGGGGAGCGGCATCTGCTTGAGGGGCGCGACGAGGAAGCCATGGTGGAGTGGCGTCGGCAGCTGACTGAACTGGCGACGAGAAGTGAGTTTTGGTAGTTTGATGATGCTAGCGTGCCGGTTTAGGGTGAGGTTTGAGGCTTGTAGGATAAGACTGAGGTCATAGAGGATAGAGACTGAGGTCAAGGAGGATGGAGACAGGTCACGGAGAATAGAGACTGAGGTCATGTAGGATAGAGACTGAGGTCATGTAGGATAGAGACTGAGGTCATGTAGGATAGAGACTGGGGTCATGTAGGATAGAGACTGGGGTCATGTAGGATAGAGACTGAGGTCATGTAGGATAGAGACTGGGGTCATGTAGGATAGAGACTGAGGTCATGTAGGATAGAGACTGAGGTCACAGACGATAAAGACTGAGGTCACAGAGGATAGAGACTGTGATCATGTAGGATAGAGACTGAGGTCATGGAGGATACAGACGGAGGTCAGGGAGAACACAGACCAAAGATCAAGAGAACACAGACCAAAGATCAGGAGAGCACAGACCAAAGGTCAGGAGAACACAGACCAAAGGTCAGGAGAACAGATACCAAAGGTCAGGAGAACAGATACCAAAGGTCAGGAGAACACAGACCAAAGGTCAGGAGAACACAGACCAAAGGTCAGGAGAACAGATACCAAAGGTCAGGAGAACAGATACCAAAGGTCAGGAGAACAGATACCAAAGGTCAGGAGAACACAGACCAAAGGTCAGGACAACACAGACCAAAGGTCAGGAGAGCACAGACCAAAGGTCAGGAGAAAACAGATCAAAGGTCAGGAGAACACAGACCAAAGGTCAGCAGAGCACAGACCAAAAGTCAGGAGAACACAGACCAAAGGTCGGGAGAACACAGACCAAAGGTCAGGAGAACACAGGCCAAAGGTCAGGAGAACACAGATCAAAGGTCAGGAGAACACAGATCAAAGGTCAGGAGAACACAGACCAAAGGTCAGGAGAACACAGACCAAAGGTCAGGAGAACACAGGCCAAAGGTCAGGAGAACAGATACCAAAGGTCAGGAGAACACAGACCAAAGGTCAGGAGAACACAGACCAAAGGTCAGGAGAACACAGACCAAAGGTCAGGAGAGCACAGATCAAAGGTCAGGAGAGCACAGACCAAAGGTCAGGAGAACACAGACCAAAGGTCAGGAGAGCACAGACCAAAGGTCAGGAGAACACAGACCAAAGGTCAGGAGAGCACAGACCAAAGGTCAGGAGAACAGATACCAAAGATCAGGAGAACACAGACCAAAGGTCAGGAGAACAGAGATTAGATGTACCTATTGAAGAGGCTGGATCAAAATTCTGCACCCATCCAAAAAAGCAAACAGATTACTGATTTACACGAGTACACTCTCCAATGTTTTTCAGACTGCAAGCTGCACTCTAAGCCAGCTGCTCAGCTACTCCACTCTCTACTCTACGTCTCAATGCTCAGAGGTGATTTTCGCTACGCCTTAGATCTTGTGCACCACGTGGCCGGTTTGGGCTCAGAAGATTCGGACAGTGCCAACAGCTCCTCTCAGCAGCAGCAGCAGCAACAGTTTCTGTTTCTGCAACCATTCTTCTCGTCGTCAAGTATTGCGGAGGGTCAGCCAAGTTTGAGTCTGCTGCAGCGGCGCAGGTCCACTCCTGTGCAGTCCATGGCTCGCTTCATGGCCGCCTTCTTTCTCAACTGTCCGTTGTATGTTAATCCGCCTCACGTGCCTGCGCCTCTACCGCCGCCAACGTTGGAGACAGACTTTAACGGTTGGTAGATCTGTATTGATTTTATTTCGTTTAGGGAGCTGACAGCTTTAGTTAGTTAGTTAGTTAGTCAGTTAGTTATTTAGTTTAGGCAGATAGTCAGTTAGTTAGTTAGTTAGTTAATCAGTTAGTTAGTTAGTTAGTTAGTTAGTAAATTAGTTAGTTAGTTAGTTAGTTAGTCAGTTAGTTAGTTAGTCAGTTAGTTAGTTAGTTAGTTAGTCACTTAGTTAGTTAGTTCGTCAGTTAGTTAGTTAGTCAGTTAGTTAGTTAGTTAGTTAGTTAGTCAGTTAGTTAGTTAGTTAGTTAGTTAGTCAGTTAGCTATTTAGTTTAGTCAGATAGTCAGTTAGTTAGTTAGTTAGTTAGTTAGTTAGTTAGTTAGTCAGTCAGTTAGTTAGTTAGTTAGTTAGTTAGTTAGTTAGTTAGTTAGTTAGTTAATCAGTTAGTTAGTTAGTTAGTTAGCTAGTTAGTTAATCAGTTAGTTAGTTAGTTAGTTAGTTAGTTAGTTAGTTAGTTAGTTAGTTAGTTAGTTAGTTAGTTAGTTAGTTAGTTAGTTAGTTAGTTAGTTAGTTAGTTAGTTAGTTAGTTAGTTAGTTAGTTAGTTAGTTAGTTAGTTAGTTAGTTAGTTAGTTAGTTAGTTAGTTAGTTAGTTAGTTAGTTAGTTAGTTAGTTAGTTAGTTAGTCAGTCAGTCAGTCAGTCAGTCAGCTAGCTAGTAATTAACTGAAACCACATCTCCGCATCCTCGCCGCCAACGCAGACAAGAACCGGATGCCGTTTCTGCACTCCACCGTGATTGAACTGATTCGCCGAGACGGCCTTGAGGCCAGCTGGACGGCCGAGAAATGCGTAGAATTACACCTGGTGTCCGGACTGTTGGACGAGGCTATTCACGTGACCGGACAGCTGTCCGATTGGAAGTCGGCACTGGTGCTCACCTATCTCCGGTCGCTGGCTGTGGAATTGCAGCAGAGGGACGCATTGGCCTGGTATGTTGAACTTTTTCACCTGGTGGATTAGGGCTTTTACCTATTAGGTTGGGTATTTTACCTGTTAGATTAGCGATTTTACCTGTTAGATTGAGGATTTTACCTGTTAGATTAGGGATTTTACCTGTTAGATTACATGTTTTACCTGTTAGATTACATGTTTTACCTGGTAGATTACATGTTTTACCTGTTAGATTTGGGGTTTTACCTGTTTACTTTGGGATTTTACCTGTTAGATTGGAATTTTGCCTGTTAGATTGGGTACTTTGCCTGTAAGATTAAACTTGTTACATGGGAGGATTTTATATACTTGTTACATTAATTACATCACCTGTTAGTCGAAGGAGTATCTCCTTTGTGCCTGTAAGTACATAAATAATTAACATAATTAATTAACACTAATTGCAGCTCAATTCGAGTGTCGAATGAGACCAGCACAAGATCTGTTCAACAAATTCTCACCGATAAATTGGATCTGCTATTCGACAGACTAGTGGTTCAGGATGGTAAGCGCTTATATTAGTCCATAAAGAACTCTTCAATTTCATATGTTGTCCGTAAAAGGGCCGTTTTAACTGTTCCGTTGCGAATTTCCTTCGATATTTCAGTTCGATCGGCAACGCCAGACAAAGAGGCTTTGCAGGCGCTGACAGACTGCTTTCTGGCTGGCTGCGTCACCGAGACACCCCTGCTGGAGCCGTTCCTTCGTCGGCTTCTTCGCGAGTTGCATTCGGTGATGTCGTTGATGCCAGCTCTGGTGCCAACTGGCACTTACCTGCCGGCTCCGCCAGCCTACTGCCCGCAGCCTGCGGGAACTGCTGGAGCGGCTGACCAGTCGCCAGAAGCTGGACAACGCCAGCGAATCTGGAGCATTGTTCGCCTGTTCCTGTTGTCCCTGCGCGCGTCCAACACGCTTTCGCCCATGTTCCGGCGCTACTGCCGGAGCCTGCTCACCGCCTGCCGACATCTGGGCCAGCCTGAACTGCGGAGACACCTGGAGCGGAGTGCCGGTTTGTTCGCCTCGGTGCTGAGGTCAACGGATGCTGAAGACGATGGTGGCGCAGCGGCAGGACGGCTTGACGGTGGAGCGTCGACCGTCAGCTGCGTGTCGGCGGTTCGCGACCTGGCCAGCTGCCTGTGGGCTTTGCACTGCCGCGATCGACTGTCGCTGCTGGCCAGAGAGCGCTCCGCCTTGGCTCTGCAGCCGGCAACAGGTGACATTGCTGCCGATGTCGATGCAGTCTGGTCAGCCAAGTCTGCCGATTGTCTGGCCTGGACTCTGCATTTGGTGCCGCTGGCTCGCTGGGGACTCTTCACAGACTGGCACAGCCTGCACTGTCTGCTGTTGGGCTTGGCGGCAGATTTACCGCAGGATAGGTAATAAAATTGATAAGATTTAAGTTTGATAGTGTTTTTTAATTGGTGCCTCCGTAATAGGGATTCCAATCCCGGGATCCCGGGATTGGGGCCAAAAATCCGGGATTTGAATCCCGGGATTTTTTTGGGAATCGAATCCCGGGATTGCAAAAGCACCGGGATTCCGGGATTTTGAATCCCGGGATTTCAACAGCATCGGGATTTCGGGACTATTCAATCCCGGGATTGTAAAATTTCGGGATTTTGGAATCCCTAGTCCGTAACTGTATCCATGGATATTGGTAAAAGGAAGTTTCGTATAAAATAGAGAGCTTATATAGGAAAGATTATATGACTGCAAAAATATTCAATAGTAGCTGAAGTCACGACCACATGTGCGTCCTGAAAGATACGCCGGAATTCGTGTGCCCTTAAAAGGGCCGTTTTATGCAATTCGTCTCGTGTTAAAATTAAAAATGTTTACAAAATGGGAAATTTTTCTGGCTTTGAAGTTTGTTTAAAAACTGTTTTTGTTTGCAAAAAATCCAGGCTCTACATAACCTAAGAAAATGATTACTTTCAGTTTGTATTCCTGAAAGTTAAGTCTTAAAGGGGTCGTCTTATGCATCTTAAACGCGGATAATATTTTGATGTGCGAAATGTATATAATTTAAACACTTATTATCTAAATTCTAAAAGCAAGCGAGTGAAATTTGGAAAATTGGGATTGTCTCCTTGCATACACGTATGAATGCACTCATAAATCTGCCCTAAAAGGGCCGTTTTTAATTTTCATTAAGAGACCAGGGACTGTGCACCCTGGTGCACTTTGAACGACATTATAACACAACCGGCGAGAGGCATTACGGCCCATTCCGCCGACTTCTGAACAGGCACACACTCACACAGGAGTGTACAGCGGCCCTATCTTTATTTATCGTTAGGCATGTACACTTCACTGTGCCTTAGGGGTTGGCCCTCAAGGCCGTAATTGCACGAGCAGAGCCAAGCCGAGATTCCAATTTAGCCCCAAAATTAATGTGACTGCACCTGGAATCGAGCCTGGGTCGCTGGCACATCAAACACGCCGCGCTAGACCACTGAGCTCAAAAAAGCTTTGTTCATTTTTGCTCCACCGAACTACACTACTATCAGTACGCACCAATGCATTTTGAAACACTCGCAGACAACTGGCCGATCTGTTGGCAAGCCTGTCCAACAGCCTTGCCGGGGTGGCTCAGCTGCGGCTGGAGCGCCTGGTAGACGAGGACTGGTCCCGGCTGCCGCTGGGCCCGCCCGACTCCGACTCTGACGAGCCGGCTGACGCCGCCCAGCCGAACAACACTCTGGCTGATTATTACCGGCTTCGGCGAAGTCAGCAACCGCCGCCGCCGACTGCGATTGACAGCAACGAGTCGGTTGCCATGGTAACAGAGAAGGCATCAGCCGAGTTGTTTCAATGGCCGACGCCGCCATTCGACCTGCCGCCAATCGGCTGTCGGCAGCACGAATTGGAGCCGGCGTTTCTAGATCTAGTTGACACTTTCCTGTCGGTTGCCATGGCAACAGAAGACGCCTCTGGTGATCAAGGATCTCCGATGCTGCTGGACACTGCAGAGGCTGTCTGGCTGGAGGAATGGCAAAAGCAAAAGACTCAAAAGCCGCAACAGCCCCAGCTGCAGCATCCGGTATTTCAGCGCAGCTTCAGCTACCAGGGCCATCAGCCCAATCCACCGTCGCCAAGGAAACCGAGAGCTTCGTTGCAGCATCGCGACAAGCAGAAGCCGCCAATTTTTGTGAGTCTATCTTCTATTGCTATCTTCTATTCCATATTGTCTGCTTCCGGAGGGTCTGCTTCCAGAGGGTCTTCTTTTTGATTATCTGCCACCAAAGTGTCTGCTTCCAGGGTGTCTGCTTCCAGGGTGTCTGCTTCCAGAGTGTCTGCTTCCAGAGTGTCTGCTTCCAGAGGGTCCGTTTCCACAAGGTCTGCTTCCAGAGTGTCTGTCTTGAGAGGGTCTGCTTCCAGAAGGTCTGCTTCCGGAGTGTCTGCTTCCGGGAGATGTGCTTTTCCAGTGATCGGTGTCAGCTTTGAAAGAAGACTGTTTCAGTCCTTCGACTAACATCTTTGCCAAAGTTCTAGAGACACAATGGGGAATCAATGCAGGGATTGTTTCAAAACCTATCGCCATTTCGTCAACCTTCAGACGGAGCAGTCGAGCCACGCCATGCCCCGCTCGGCCAGCCACGGCAGCCTGAACAAAGCCGGCAGTCAGGACAGTCTCAACACAGCCGACGAATCTCAACGATCGCACGAGCAGTCGTCTCAACAGTCGTCTCAGCAGCCGGTTAGCTACGGATTTAGAAAGCCGGAGCTGGACCTGGCTGGCCGAGGTCGCAGCAACAGCCTGTCAACTCCTCGCAGTTCCGAATTGCAGCAACTGCAACAGCTGCAACAGTTGCAGCAGATCCAACAGCAACACCAGCGACTGCAACGCAAAGAGGTGCCATCGATTGCCGTGCCTGACGGCGCCTGTCCGCAAGCCATAGCCGATCGACTGGCTTGGCTGGTTCGATGGACCTATCGGCAGCAGCCGCTGTTAGTGACGTCATCAAAGTCGAACTCGTCATTTGGTAAGTCGTCGGTCGTCGGTGGCGCCGGCTTGCCGAGCGTGCGCATCCGGCTGAGCCCGCAGCTGCTCGTCTATGCTGTCTACGGGGCGGTGAGGAGCCCGCAGCAGCAGCCCGCCACGGCTGGGACCGTCGGGGCTGACGTCTCGGCAGGGACTGCTGATGAGACATCCTTGAACTCTTATCAACAACAGCAGCAACAGCAGGTTCAAAAGCGGAAAAAGCTACAGAAACGTCGGCGTGTGCAACACGTAAGTTTTCTGTTTGTCTGTCTGTCTGTCTGTCTGTCTGTCTGTCTGTCTGTCTGTCTGTCTTCTGTCTGTGTGTGTGTCTGTCTGTCTGTCTGTCTGTCTGTCTGTCTGTCTGTCTGTCTGTCTGTCATCCCAGCATCCGCAAACCGAACTTCACTCGCAGCCACCAAGCGACCATCGTGACGACCTTCGGCAGCAGCAACAGCCGCCAACGCATCTGCGGCCGCAGCCGCCACCTCCGCTGGACCTCCATCGAGCCGGCAGCCCGCCAGCGGCCTCCCTGGCCAGCAGCGTCGGCACGCCGAGCTCGTCGATGTCGCACAGCGAGCGGGTCCGCCGCGCAGCCGACAAGCACCTGTCAGATTTTGTCACCGATGCAAAAAACGAGCGAGAGCCCTCGGCAGGCAGCGCATCGAGACGGCGCGCCAAGAGAAACGACAGCAGCAGCAACAGAGAGGGGCGGCGTCAGACTGGTCGTAGCGGCCGGCTTGAGTCGCCTTTGGAGGCTGAGCAGATTCATGATGAAGCTGATGAGACTGTGCCAGCGGCTGTGTAAGTGACGGTCCTTTAGCCTAACCTAAACATAACCGAAAACGGCGCCCCCCCTCAACTCTCGAATTAGCGCCCCATAACTCTCGATTTGGCGCCCCCCAACTCTCGATTTGGCGCCCCCCAACTCTCAATTTGGCGCCCCTCCCCCGTTCTGACACCCAAAACTGTGCGCTATTTGACGCAAAAACCAATGCCTTATAACATACAATTTAGCGCGATTTTATTTACACGGCTGCCCCTACGCTACACTTTTCTGGGCTGCCGTGGCGTCCAATTTTCTGAGCACTCGTGCAGCCTTATGACTCCTCCCTTCTCTCCCTCTCCCCCCTCTCCCGTTTCTCTCCAGCCACCCATAGCTTTAGCCGCAAACCTACCTGTCAGGTATTTAGTGCAGAGAACTACTCCACAACCCCCTGCCCTACCCATTGTCTTCTTCTCTCTCATTTCCTTCTCTTTCTACAGCTAGAGATAGGAAATTGACGTACACTGATGAGGTGACAGGCAGTACAGTGCACTGAACGCCTTTGAACAGAGCAAATTTAAGCGAGCGTATATTCTGTCTGCCTGTCTGTCACCTAGTACAGTTTTTTCTGGCTATTCGTTGCTATATATTTATACTGTACTAGAACTCTACTCAATTTCTATTTCTCTGCAGGAACAGCCAGGTACACCAGCAGCAGCAGCAGCAGCTTCATCAGCGACCGCCAGCCTCCTATTCCGTCGGTCAGCATCAGCAGACTGCATTGGATCGACGGAATCCTGTCGAGGGCTCGAGTCAAGTTCCTAGTAACATCATTAGCAACAGCATGGCAACCGGAGTAGTCAATGGCAACGCTTCCAGCGGATCGGTTAATGGCGCATCTGGACCGGTTATTGCCGAGCAGATACAGCAGGTCCTGCGTAGGGAGATGAGGCGCTTGTTCAAGGTGAGGAGACTGTGCTGGTTTGTTAGTTCTGAATGCTTAGGTCATGACCCGATCCCTTCATCCAGCTGTAGGTCATGACCCGATCCCTTCATCCAGCTGTAGGTCATGACCCGATCCCTTCATCCAGCTGTAGGTCATGACCCGATCCCTTCATCCAGCTGTAGGTCAAGACCCGATCCCTTCATCCAGCTGTAGGTCATGACCCGATCCCTTCATCCAGCTTAGGTCATGACCCGATCCCTTCATCCAGCTGTAGGTCATGACCCGATCCCTTCATCCAGCTGTAGGTCATGACCCGATCCCTTCATCCAGCTGTAGGTCATGACCCGATCCCTTCATCCAGCTGTAGGTCAAGACCCGATCCCTTCATCCAGCTGTAGGTCATGACCCGATCCCTTCATCCAGCTGTAGGTCATGACCCGATCCCTTCATCCAGCTGTAGGTCATGACCCGATTCTTTCATCCAGCTGTAGGTCAAGACCCGATCCCTTCATCCAGCTGTAGGTCAAGACCCGATCCCTTCATCCAGCTGTAGGTCATGACCCGATCCCTTCATCCAGCTGTAGGTCAAGACCCGATCCCTTCATCCAGCTGTAGGTCATGACCCGATCCCTTCATCCAGCTTGAGTCATGACCCGATCCCTTCATCCAGCTGTAGATCATGACCCGATTCCTTCATCCAGCTGTAGGTCATGACCCGATCCCTTCATCCAGCTGTAGGTCATGACCCGATCCCTTCATCCAGCTGTAGGTCATGACCCGATCCCTTCATCCAGCTGTAGGTCATGACCCGATTCTTTCATCCAGCTGTAGGTCATGACCCGATCCCTTCATCCAGCTGTAGGTCATGACCCGATCCCTTCATCCAGCTGTAGGTCATGACCCGATCCCTTCATCCAGCTGTAGGTCATGACCCGATCCCTTCATCCAGCCCCAGCTGTAGGTCATGACCCGATCCCTTCATCCAGCCCCAGCCTACAGCCTCAGACGCCTCGCCCTCCAGTTCCAGCAGGCCAGCGTAACCGCCGTAGTCCAAGCCCTGGAGGCTGACGCGGGCGACTCGGATCCCAACAACAGTCCCGACTCGTCGCCTAGAGACGGAGTAGCCGGTGGCGGCGGCCGAGAGAGCAGACGGTCGGGAGGCCGACGACGATTCTCTCGACGAAGCCTCGGCCAGTCGTCGTTTCGCTACAATCGACAAGCTTCCGGCGGTCAGAGCGGTCGGTCGCGTCGAGAATCCGGTCAGAGCGACGACCTGACGGAGGTCACGGAGTTCTACCAGCCAGCCGCCTCCGCCTCGGTGGCTGCTCAGGACTTGAACTTTGCCAATCCGGCTTTTGAATCCGATTTGAATTTGAATTTGCCGCCGTTGGCTCGCTACGCCACGGATGTTCCAGCTGCTTCGGTCACGCCTGGCCGTGCGCACCAGCAGTACTCGCTGCCTCCGCCTGCCCAGCAGCAGCAGCAGCAGTTCCCGTTTCCTTTGCTCACTCTGTCCAATCGGAACGATTCAGTTGGAGGTGGCGGCGGCGGCGGCGCCGCAGGAGGTTCCTGGGCGTCTGTGTTTCGCGCGATGGAACGTCAACCGCCGCCGCCCAGTGTGTCCACTGCGACGTTGGGACCGGCGGCGTCTGCTGCGAACGACCACGTTGACGTTGACGAAGGTGGCGCCTGGCCTTCGCTAGTGGATCCTCGGCTGGTGTTGGACCATTTCAGATCGACAGGCGTTGCTGGTGGGTTCTCGGCGCAAGAACGAGATGGAGACGACGGCCTACACGAAAGACTTCGAATGGAACAGTTGGAAAGATTTGGCAAACAGTTGTTGCGGCTGGATAGGCCGCCTCAGCAGCAGCAGCAGCAGCAACAACAACAACATCAACAGTTGCCATTTGGTCAAGAATACTCGTATCAGCAGCAACAGGAGCAGCAGGCTGACAGCAGCTTTGCAGACCAATCCTCCGGTCCCAGTCGAGCGGACGCGGGCTCCGGTACGCCGAAAAAAGTTCCTGCCAAAGTTGACGCTGGCACTACTGGACACCGAGACGCTTGGGTGCAGCACGACGACGGTCAGGACATGTCTATGGACGAGCTGCTAGCTGAGGCGGCCAGACGGCAGGGATTCGCCATCACGCCGGGATTGATTGACGCTCTGGTCGGGCCGGAGGCTGCCGCAGCTTTGGTAAATCGAAGCGCTTGGTTTTTTGGGGATTTAGGACCAAAAAAGATGAGAGAGCCAGGGCTGCTGCATACCTCTACATCAGTGTGCTTAGGTCATGACCCAATCCCTTCATGGAGTTTACTGGTTCCTTCATGGGGTGGTGGGTGTTCCTCGCTGATTGGACTGGCTGATCCAAGTTTATGGCCTGTGCTAAATGAGGTGGTGGGTGTTCCTCGCTGATTGGACTGGCTGATCCAAGTTTATGGCCTGTGCTAAATGAGGTGGTGGGTGTTCCTCGCTGATTGGACTGGCTGATCCAAGTTTATGGCCTGTGCTAAATGGGGTGGTGGGTGTTCCTCGCTGATTGGACTGGCTGATCCAAGTTTATGGCCTGTGCTAAATGGGGTGGTGGGTGTTCCTCGCTGATTGGACTGGCTGATCTAATTTTATGACCTGTGCTAAATGGGGTGGTGGGTGTTCCTCGCTGATTGGACTGGCTGATCTAATTTTATGACCTGTGCTAAATGGGGTGGTGGGTGTTCCTCGCTGATTTGAGTGGCTGATCCAGGGTTTCTGGCCTGTGCTAAATGGGGTGGTGGGTGTTCCTCGTTGATTTGAGTTTCTGGCATGTGCTAAATAAGGGTGGTGGGTGTTTCTCGCTGATTTGAGTGGCTGATCCAGGGTTTCTGGCCTGTGCTAAATGGGGTGGTGGGTGTTCCTCGTTGATTTGAGTTTCTGGCCTGTGCTAAATAAGGGTGTGGGTGTTTCTCGCTGATTTGAGTGGCTGATCCAGGGTTTCTGGCCTGTGCTAAATGGGGTGGTGGGTGTTCCTCGCTGATTGGACTGGCTGATCCAAGTTTATGGCCTGTGCTAAATGAGGTGGTGGGTGTTCCTCGCTGATTGGACTGGCTGATCCAAGTTTATGGCCTGTGCTAAATGGGGTGGTGGGTGTTCCTCGCTGATTGGACTGGCTGATCTAATTTTATGACCTGTGCTAAATGGGGTGGTGGGTGTTCCTCGCTGATTTGAGTGGCTGATCCAGGGTTTCTGGCCTGTGCTAAATGGGGTGGTGGGTGTTCCTCGCTGATTTGACTGGCTTGTATATTCTCGCCTTATCGCCTTAACTTATGTGTTTCATCTTCTAGGAGAACCGTTCCGCTGGCACAACACCCAGGCTAAACAATCTGTCACTGTTTTCGCCACGTTTCGTCACCGAGACGCGTAAGTTTTTAAATTTTTCATAAAGTTTTTGTCACTTGTCTACTTATTTCAACTCGAACAGTAGTAGAGTTTATTTATTAATTTAATGCGCGCAGCTCGCAGTCGGGCCGGCCAGCAGAGGCTGCCGCTGCCGCCAAGCGTGCTGGGTCAGATGCGTTTCGACGATCAATCCGCGGCTTCCGCTGGAGACAATTCCGGTCAAGGACGGAAGTTCCTATCTGTTGTTAGCGTTGATGAAGGAGTCTGGGACGATCTAGTTGCTAAGGATATGCCGCCTATAGATTTGGAAGCTCTGGCTAGTCAGAGATCTGATCAGCAGCAGAAGCAGAAGACTCCGTTGTCTTCGGCTCGAGGAGGAGCAGCAGCAGAAGCAGAAGATGCTCCCCAGTCTGGCGGCGATTCTGTCACTCTCGCCAAGATCGACCGTCGCTACCGTCAGCAGCAGCAGCAAGATGACGAAGAACAATCGGCTGAACCAGCAGCTGGACAACCACCAGATCGTCAGCCGCTGTCATGGGAGAGTCTTCAACGAGCTGGACACTCAAATGCTGTACTGCAAGACATGGAGAAACGGCTGCGTCTTATTGCGGATATGTCCGATCGGTTTGACAGCGACTACGAAAGAAATAAAAGGGTTAGCTTGATTACTTTTTTGTTAACATATTTGCTGTTTATGAACTGTGCGTTAATGGAGTGGTGGGTGCTTCTCGCTGATTTGAATGGCTGATCCAAGGTTTATAGCTTGTGTAGTGGGGTAGTGAATGCTTCTAGCTGATTTGACTAGCTGATCCAGGGTTTATGGCTTGTACGTAAATGGGGTGGTGGGTGTTTCTCGCTGATTTGACTGGCTGATCCAGGGTTTATAGCCTGTGCAAATGGGGTGGTGGGTGCTTCTCTCTAGCTGATTTGAATGGCTGATTCTAGGTTTATGGCCTGTACGTAAATGGGGTGGTTGGCAATCCTCGCTGATTTGACTGGCTGATCCAAGGTTTATAACCTGTGTAGTGGGGTGGTGGGTGCTTCTAGCTGATTCGACTGGCTGATCCAGGGCTTATGGCTTGCGTGTAAATGGGGTGGTGGGTGATTCTCGCTGATTTGACTGGCTGATCCAGGGTTTATAGCCTGTATAGTTGGGTGGTGAGTGCTTCTACCTGATTTGACTGGCTGATCCAGGGCTTATGCCAATGGCTTGTGCGTAAATGGATGGTGGGTGCTTCTCGCTGATTTGACTGGCTGATCCAGGGTTTATAGCCTGTGTAGGCTATATCCAATGTTCGTAGTTTGTGCTCTCTTTAAACGGATTTTTTCAACCAAAACCTTCCAGCTTCTGTCCACCATCATCGAGCTGCAGTCTGCTGACCAGTCGCAGACTTACGAACCTGATGATGGTCAGAGAGACCGCAGTCCTCAGCGTCAGCCCTTAGCCAACCAGACTAACATGACTGAGCAAAGACCAGCTGCTGGTCAGCAGCAGGCGCCGCCAGTGCACCAGCGCAAAGACCCGGACCCGTTCACGCCGAGGCGCGATTTGGCGCGGTGAGACTTCTTCTCCTCATCATCAGCCTAAATTCACTTAGCAAAACGGTAACATGTTCGATCAATTAAAAAATGAACTTCATGAACTTTCAGCACCCCACCAATGCCTGACTCAAATAGTGAGGTGCCACCATTGGAACTCGACCAGCTGCACTCGCATCGTTCGGCCGGAGCGTCAGCTAATGCGTAAGTTTTTAATATTTCTATGTAGAGTAATTAACATGTAACTAGCGTCCATAGTGAGTAACTAGCATCCATTATGAGTAACTAGCGTCCATAGTGAGTAACTAGCATCCATTATGAGTAACTAGCATTCATAGTGAGTAACTAGCATCCATAGTGAGTAACTAGCATCCAGAGAGAGTAACTAGCATCCATAGTGAGTAACTAGCGTCCATAGTAACTAGCATTCATAGTGAGTAACTAGCGTCCATAGTGAGTAACTAGCATCCATTATGAGTAACTAGCGTCCATAGTGAGTAACTAGCATCCATTATGAGTAACTAGCGTCCATAGTGAGTAACTAGCATCCATTATGAGTAACTAGCATTCATAGTGAGTAACTAACATCCATAGTGAGTAACTAGCATCCATAGTGAGTAACTAGCGTCCATAGTAACTAGCATTCATAGTGAGTAACTAGCGTCCATAGTGAGTAACTAGCGTCCATTATGAGTAACTAGCAGCCATTATGAGTAACTAGCATCCATTATGAGTAACTAGCATTCATAGTGAGTAACTAGCATCCATTATGAGTAACTAGCATCCATTATGAGTAACTGGAATCCATTATGAGTAACTAGCAGCCATTATGAGTAACTAGCAGCCATTATGAGTAACTGGAATCCATTATGAGTAACTAGCATCCATTATGAGTAACTAGCAGCCATTATGAGTAACTGGAATCCATTATGAGTAACTGGAATCCATTATGAGTAACTGGAATCCATTATGAGTAACTGGAATCCATTATGAGTAACTAGCAGCCATTATGAGTAACTGGAATCCATTATGAGTAACTGGAATCCATTATGAGTAACTGGAATCCATTATGAGTAACTAGCATCCATTATGAGTAACTAGCATCCATTATGAGTAACTAGCAGCCATTATGAGTAACTGGAATCCATTATGAGTAACTGGAATCCATTATGAGTAACTGGAATCCATTATGAGTAACTGGAATCCATTATGAGTAACTAGCAGCCATTATGAGTAACTGGAATCCATTATGAGTAACTGGAATCCATTATGAGTAACTAGCATCCATTATGAGTAACTAGCATTCATAGTGAGTAACTAGCATCCATTATGAGTAACTAGCATCCATTATGAGTAACTGGAATCAATTATGAGTAACTAGCATCCATTATGAGTAACTGGAATCCATTATGAGTAACTAGCATCCATTATGAGTAACTAGCATTCATAATGAGTAACTAGAATCCATTATGAGTAACTAGCAGCCATTATGAGTAACTAGCATCCATTATGATAACTGGAATCCATTATGAGTAACTAGCAGCCATTATGAGTAACTAGTAGCCATTATGAGTAACTAGAATCCATTATGAGTAACTAGCAGCCATTATGAGTAACTAGCATCCATTATGATAACTGGAATCCATTATGAGTAACTAGCATCCATTATGATAACTGGAATCCATTATGAGTAACTAGCAGCTATTATGAGTAACTGGAATCCATTATGAGTAACTAGCATCCATTATGAGTAACTAGCAGCCATTATGAGTAACTGGAGTCCATTATGAGTAACTGGAATCCATTATGAGTAACTGGAATCCATTATGAGTAACTGGAATCCATTATGAGTAACTAGCATCCATTATGAGTAACTGGAATCCATTATGAGTAACTAGCATCCATTATGAGTAACTGGAATCCATTATGAGTAACTAGCATCCATTATGAGTAACTGGAATCCATTATGAGTAACTGGAATCCATTATGAGTAACTAGCATCCATTATGAGTAACTGGAATCCATTATGAGTAACTGGAATCCATTATGAGTAACTAGCGTCCATAGTGAGTAACTAGCATCCATTATGAGTAACTGGAATCCATTATGAGTAACTGGAATCCATTATGAGTAGCTAGCATCCAGAGAGAGTAACTAGCATCCAGAGAGAGTAACTAGCATCCGGAGAGAGTACTAGCATCCGGAGAGAGTAGATAGCATCCAGAGAGAGTAAATAGCATCCAGAGAGAGTAACTAGCATCCAGAGAGAGTAACTAGCATCCGGAGAGAGTAGATAGCATCCGGAGAGAGTAACTAGCATCCAGAGAGAGTAGATAGCATCCGGAGAGAGTAGATAGCATCCGGAGAGAGTAACTAGCATCCAGAGAGAGTAAGTAGCATCCAGAGAGAGTAGATAGCATCCAGAGAGAGTAACTAGCATCCAGAGAGAGTAACTAATATCCGGAGAGAGTAACTAGCATCCAGAGAGAGTAGATAGCATCCGGAGAGAGTAGATAGCATCCGGAGAGAGTAACTAGCATCCAGAGAGAGTAGATAGCATCCAGAGAGAGTAGATAGCATCCAGAGAGAGTAGATAGCATCCAGAGAGAGTAAATAGCATCCGGAGAGAGTAACTAGCATCCGGAGAGAGTAACTAGCATCCGGAGAGAGTAACTAGCATCCGGAGAGAGTAACTAGCATCCAGAGAGAGTAGATAGCATCCGGAGAGAGTAACTAGCATCCAGAGAGAGTAGATAGCATCCGGAGAGAGTAACTAGCATCCAGAGAGAGTAACTAGCATCCGGAGAGAGTAACTAGCATCCAGAGAGAGTAGATAGCATCCGGAGAGAGTAACTAGCATCCAGAGAGAGTAGATAGCATCCAGAGAGAGTAACAGCAGACCAGGTAACTAACTAGAGTCCATAGCGGGGTGCCAACCGATCCTAACAAGAAATTCGCATCTCGGCGTTGGCAGTGCATCGGCCAGGTCCCACTCTCTCAGTCCAGCGTCGTCACACCGACGCCGGGGCGCCGCGGCGGCAGCCGTGAAGCACCAGCTGCAGCCGCAGCATCGAACGCCCGAAGAGCGAGCTCAGCTGCGCCAGTGGATGGAGCAGCGTCGCAAGGAGCAGCTGGGGCAGTACCGCAAGCAGAAGCAAGAGCGAAGAGAGGCTGAGGCGAGGCCCTATCAGGGTGGCGCCGGCGGCGGCGGGGCAGCACCCACCGTCTCCGACTGGAAAGCTGCCGAAGCCGAGCGTCAGCGACGCCGGGAGCAGCTACGCGCTGAACGCGAACAACGCGAAGAGGCTCACCTCCGCCGCCTGATGCAGGAGGACCTGTCCGGCGCGGCCTCCTCTGGCGGACTTCGCGACTCGCACGAGGCCATCCGACCGCGCCTCGAGCCGCAGAAGTCGGCCATCCAGCTGATGGAGGAGGAGCTGGCCATGGAGCAGCGCCGGATGGCCGCAGCAGCTAAGGCCGCTTCGAATTCGTCGAGAAGGAACGCCAAAGACAAATCCGGTCGTCAAGTCGACTCGGGCTTCGGTCTGAGAGGCGAATTCCAGACTGACGCAGAGTACGAGGACTACCTGAACCGGATGGTGGAGCTGTCGTCTGCCGCAGCCTCCGAGGCGATGCTGCAGCAGGCTAGCAGTAACAGGCCGACACCGCGGGAGCCGGACTCAGAGGACGAGCTGGTGCCCTACCAGCCGCCGCCGCAGAAGCCTCTTACCCAGGTAGTTCGAATGCAGCGGCCCGAGTTGACGCGTAAGGGACCGTCGAGGCGACCGGATCCGCAGGCGCAGAGACGGCTACACGAGCAGATGCGCCAGACACCAGTGATGATCACGAAACGGCAGGGTGAGTGACCTGTGCTCCGTCCTCTGTGTCGCTTCTCACCCCTGACGCTTCTCATCCCTGATGCTTCTCATCTCTCATGCTTCTCATCCCTGTTGCTTCGCATCTCTCATGCTTCTCACCCCTGACGCTTCTCATCCCTGATGCTTCTCATCTCCCATTCTTCTCATCCCTGTTGCTTCTCATCTCTCATGCTTCTCACCCCTGACGCTTCTCATCCCTGATGCTTCTCATCTCTCATGCTTCTCATCCCTGATGCTTCTCATCCCTGATGCTTCTCATCCCTGATGCTTCTCATCCCTGATGCTTCCCATCTCTCATGCTTCTCATCCCTGATGCTTCTCATCCCTGATGCTTCTCATCTCTGATGCTTCTCATCCCTGATGCTTCTCATCTCTCATGCTTCTCATCTCTCATGCTTCTCATCTCTCATGCTTCTCATCCCTGATGCTTCTCATCCCTGATGCTTCTCATCCCTGATGCTTCTCATCCCTGATGCTTCTCATCCCTGATGCTTCTCATCCCTGATGCTTCTCATCCCTGATGCTTCTCATCTCTCATGCTTCTCATCTCTCATGCTTCTCATCCCTGATGCTTCTCATCCCTGTTGCTTCTCATCTCTCATGCTTCTCACCCCTGACGCTTCTCATCCCTGATGCTTCTCATCTCTCATGCTTCTCATCCCTGATGCTTCTCATCCCTGATGCTTCTCATCCCTGATGCTTCTCATCCCTGATGCTTCCCATCTCTCATGCTTCTCATCCCTGATGCTTCTCATCCCTGATGCTTCTCATCTCTGATGCTTCTCATCTCTCATGCTTCTCATCTCTCATGCTTCTCATCTCTCATGCTTCTCATCCCTGATGCTTCTCATCCCTGATGCTTCCCATCCCTGATGCTTCTCATCCCTGATGCTTCTCATCCCTGATGCTTCTCATGTCTCATACCCCTAAAACTTTACGTGCTTCCTGAGATTTTCACTAGTTTGACATGAGCAGATCCTAGTACAATTTGTAATTATAATTGAATTTTAATCGCTCCTAAACAGAAAAATTAAACAATAATTAGTGTCGTTTTACTAAAATATTTTAAGTAGAAAAGCGTTTAATGGATTTTTTATCGGCAATTTTAAGACAATGACATTAAGTTCAGTGTGGTTGTTAAAATACAAGCAAAACATCATATCCGCATTTGTTGATTGATGATGGACTCAGTGATGAAACAGACTTGCCGACCGCTTCACTCCGATAGTGGCCGCTTTGGCCTCCTTAGTGTTGGCGCACGTGATCAGCAGTTCGCTGCGATAATTTCGCATCCCGATAGCCTGATAAATCAGAGCTTTCAACGCCACATCCTGGTTGAAGAAGTCCATTTCGATTGGTTTCTGAGGCTGCTCCAGGTACCTGTGGCACACCTTCAGTAGCAGCTCCCTGCCCATGTCGAGGACGTTGAGCGGCGGCGGCAGCGAGGAGTTGCTGGCGTAGGAGGCGATGAAGAAGAACCGTTCGAACTGCCACAGAGCCGTGCTGTTACAGTCGATCTCTTCAATTGTTTTGGAGAACAGGGCGACAATGAGGCTGAGCAGTAGTATAGTTGTGATGGTGACGTACAGCGGCAGCAGTATGTAGGGTACAATAAAGGTTGACTGAGGATTGGGACAAGGCAGAGTGTTGTTGGTCCTGGCTGTGTACACCTCTTCGCAGTTTTCGCCGTTTACCGTGTCCAGATGGTACTCGCCGAACACGCTGAAGAAGCAGAATTGCACGAGTCGCTTGGCCATGCTGATTAGGCTCATCCTGTTGGGATTGTAGGCGTAGTAACCGTTCGGATAGAGCAGGCTGCACATGAGTATGCCGAATCCCAATAGAAATATTATCAGGATGAATAGAAACGGCAAGAGATCTTTGATGATCATTTTGTAGATCATCTTTAGTTTGGGTCCAAAGTACTGATGCACCCTAGATGTGTTCAAAAGCTTCACCCACAATAGCAGGCAGTAAGTGCCTAGAAATGCCCTGGTACAATACCACAGGCGGTTGTCGAACAAGCCTAGCATAGTCTGGTCCAAACTGTAGGGCTCGTACTCCAGAACCACAAGCCGCAGGACGAAACCAGTCAGAAAGATGAGGCTAGTCACAAAGTCGAAAATGTTCCACTTGTTTCTCACATAGTCCAACAGTTTCTGGCGCCAGATGGACTGGACGAACTTTTTTGCCTCTTCAACAACAAAGCCAAACGCCGTGATGTAGACAAATACCTCAAGCGCCGTGATGCTGGCGTTGAGTTGAAACTGCACCACATAGGACAGGGTGCACAGCAGCACCAGGTGGCTGATGGTGAAGTAGCGAAACTTCACGGCCGGAATCTGATAGAAATAATAGTACAGGGTGCAGCATTCGGAAACTTTTGCGGCCATAGTGCCGCCGTGCAGCCGCGGATCCGGCGGCTGGAATTCCAAAGCGTCTGAGAACATTGTACTCGTCGCGTCTCTGGTGTCGTCGTCCTCGATCATGAAGCTGGTTCGACGATTCCTTGACGAGCCGCCGCCGCCGCCGCCGCCACTTCCAGAGCCTTCGGTTTGATCTGCTGACTGAACAGCATCGAGACTTAGTCGACGCTCCTGTTCAGCGTGGGCCAATCGCCGATAATCCCGATAGAGTGCGATAGACACCAGTGGGTTGAGCGGAATGCAGCCCAAGGCTATAATGATCTCGCGATAAATTGGATTCACGTCCAGCAGAAATCTGTACCAGGCAACGTCCATGGCTTTTTGGCACGTGTCCAATCGTAGGAACGTGTCGCAGCCGCAGTTGGCAGCCAGGTGAAGGCAGTTCAGGTTGTCGAACGCTGGCAGAATCTGTAGCAGATATTGGTACGTAGTCTTCTTGTGCTCGCTGACGTCAACCATGCACATTCGTTCAACCACTTTGCAGGCGAATATCTCGCATTGATCTGCTAGCACAGCGATCGATGGCAGCTCCAGCGTGTCAACGTTGAGAACTTTGTGCAGATTTCTCAACAATCCGGCCGCCATCAGGCAGACTGGCACAGCTTCGAATTGCACCTGACTTAAGAATTCTAGCGTCAGGTTCATCTTGCCGGTCAGTATGGACCAGATTGGCAGCGTGTCAATCGGATTCGTCACCTCCAGGCAGTGAGCGACATTCACCCGGCTCAGCTGGTACATGCCAAGGACGTCGCCAACTTTCTTTACCAAAGCTGTTCTGCGCAAAGCGGCCCGCTTGCCACCGGCGCTGTACTCAATAAACTGCTCCGCAAACAGCTTGCTAATGATGCTGGCATCCTTGTTGGTCTTGCTATACAGCGTGGCGATGTGTTCTTCAAGAAATTGGCTCACGTGTCGCCAAATCACTCCGCAGTGCATTACGTCTTGCAGCATGGAAACGTCCTCTCTGAACAGAATGTACTTTGTAGTGAAGATGGCGATCGTGTCAATGATCTCGCGGTTGTCAGTGCAGTCGTGTATGGCGCCAGTTTTGAGTGCCGCCATCATCTTGGACTGAAAGTCCATAACGTCCTGCGTGTTCTCCTCGTCAACGTCTAGAAGATCGTTGACCAGCTTCAGCTCGGTCTCGCGTTTCTGCTCCAAGTCTTCCTCTCTGGCCCTGTAGTAGCATTTGCACGCCTCCGAGTCGATCAGCTTCAGAACGTTCAGGAATTGACGAAAGTGCTTACTGCGGTAGAGATCCGTCATCTTGTACGCCCGGACATCTTTAGACACTTTTTCAGTGAAGTACACGATGAGCTCTTTGAGTGCGCCTCGGTTCTTTGTTACCATCATCGAATCGATGGCTGTCATGCCGTTCTCCGTCTCACGATCGATGGTGGCGCCCCGTTCTAGCAGCATCTTCATCAGCTGGATGTTCTGATTCTCCACGGCGATGTGCAACGCTGTCCGACCGAACGCGTCCTGCTGGTTGATCAAATCCGGTGCAGCTTTAAGGACGATCTCGGCGTGCTCTCTCAGATCATTGATACAGGCTCGGTGCAGGGGCGTGTGCCTCTGGCTGTCCAAGCAGCCCGGATCGGCCTGGTGGTATAACAACAGATCCAACAAGGTCGTGGCGCTATCCGAGCAAGCTTTGTGCATAAGAAAATCGCCGTTGGGCATCGGAATATTCGGATCGGCGCCGCGCTCCAACAGATAGGCAACAGTGGCCGGCACCTCCGGACTGGTGAGGGCGTAGTGAATTGGCAGCTGGCCAGCAGCGTTCTTGGCATTGATCTGGCCGCCATGGTCCAGCACCAGCTGCAGCATTGGCGTGCTGCCCAAAGCGGCCGCCAGATCGCTTAACCGCATGGCATCTTTCACCGGCCTATCAACGTTGGCTGGGGAAAACAGACCGGAGAGAGCCGCCATGTCTTTCTCCTCCGCGGCGCGTTGCATTCTCAGCAGCAGTTCGGCCTCTTTTCGCTCCTTGGCTTGAAGAGCTGCTAGCGCCGCTTTATCGTTAGCCCCAGACGGAGCGTTGAGCTGCTGCTGAGCAGCGAATAGAGAGTGACGCGGTAGGCGCGTCTTGATGTAGCCAAAGAATCCGCTAATCTCTTCCGTCAGCTCGTGCACCGGGAACAGTTCGCGGAATGTAGTTGACTCCATGTTGTTAAACCAGTCTATCAACTGTCTTTGGCGCATGCAGTTCTTCTCACATCGAAACGATGGCGACTCAAACACCTGGGTCTTTCTTCTACGGTTAACTCTGCGCGCCTTCTTCTATATATTTCTACTGTACAGAGAAGCTGTAACCAGGCCCGCCTCGCTGTGCATTGTCCTCGCGAGGGTTGCAGGCAAAATTTTTCTGGTCGCCCTGAGCAGGGGGTCGAGCTAATATAAGGTGTTTCGTTTCGTTTCGTCTCGCGCATAGAAAAACAGAAGAAGAAACGCAACTTAAGCAAACAATGATGGCGGAGGGTTAAGAAAAATTGTAGAGGCTAAATTTACGAGGGTGCGTGGCTAAACCTATTCAATAAACTGTTATTAGCCTTCAAATTCGGTGTCCAATATATATATTTGTTGTTTCTTAAATTAACCTTGTTTACTGGCGTATTCAAGGACTGAGGCATTAGACGGTTAATAACAGTAAGAAAAGGTCAGACTGTCCGTCAGTATTTCTTGATAGTAGCAGTTAGACATATATTTTTATAGACTTTCATAGTTAAGATCGAAAGAAACGGCACACAGATATTTATGCATTCATTTATCCTTGGCCGTGTCCGTTGTTTCATTGTTACCCTTGGCGTCGTCAGTGACAGACAGGAAGCCGTTCACCGTGCCTGTCATGAGCTCGGTGGCGTGCTTGCTCATCCGTTTGCGTTTGTTGCGCTGCTCCCAGGCTAGCAGTTCCTCGGGTTTGACTCCGCCGCCTTTCATTCCTGCGCTCGGTTTGATGGGGGAAACGATGTGGTTCTTTGAAATGCATTTCATTTAGCTCCTCTCTAGAGACATTCGTGCTTTTTCCAAGGGGCATTCGGTTCCTTTCTAAGGACGTTTTACATGTAGCTCCTTTCTAAGGACATTCGGTTCTTTTCGAAGACATTTTAGCTCCTTTTCTAAGGACATTCGATTCTTTTCGAAGACATTTTAGCTCCTTTCTATGGACATTCGGTTCCTTTCGAGTACATTTTAGCTCCTTTTCTAAGGACATTCGATTCTTTTCGAAGACATTTTAGCTCCTTTCTATGGACATTCGGTTCCTTTCGAGTACATTTTAGCTTCTTTCTAAGGACATTCGGTTCTTTTCGAGGACATTTTAGCTCCTTTTCTAAGGACATTCGATTCTTTTCGAAGACATTTTAGCTCCTTTCTATGGACATTCTATTCCTTTCGATGACATTTTAGCTCCTTTCTAAGGACATTCGGTTCCTTTCGATGACATTTTAGCTCCTTTTCTAAGGACATTCGGTTCTTTTCGAAGACATTTTAGCTCCTTTCTAAGGACATTCGGTTTCTTTCGAGGGCATTTTAGCTCCTTTCTAAGGACATTCGGTTTCTTTCGATGGCATTTTAGCTCCTTTCTAAGGACATTTCAGCTCCTTTCTAAGGACATTTCAGCTCCTTTCTAAGGACATTTCAGCTCCTTTCTAAGGACATTCAGTTCCTTCCTTCCAAGGACATTTCAGCTCCTTTCTAAGGACATTTCAGCTCCTTTCTAAGGACATTTCAGCTCCTTTCTAAGGACATTCGGTTCCTTCATTCCAAGGACATTTCAGCTCCTTTTCTAAGGACATTCGGTTCTTTTCGAGGGCAAATGGTAACTTTAAATAACTCCCCTACTCGAGTGCCGGACTCACCGGGACAGTCCCAATCAAAGAATCGATCCCACGTGCTCAGGTACGGCTGGAAGTTGGTCAGCGGTTTCATATGGTGCATGTCGTGCTTGCGACTGCCGCCATAGAGTCCGAAAGGCACAAAAGTGCTCAGACTGAACCAGATGTCCAGTCCTGAGTGCGCCTCAACAGCCAGCCACACGTTCATCAGCATCCACACCCAGCAGGTCATTGGATGGCATCGGAAGAACCACGGATCCACGGTGGTCAGTAGGCCAATGGTGAACAGCTCCCACGGGTGCAGGTACTGGCCAACCAGGGCGAAGCTGGTGTGGTACTGATGATGAGTGGAATGGAAGTTCTTGTACAGCCAACGATTCTTGTGGTGCACCGCGTGCCAGACTCCGTATTGAAAGTCGAAGATCACTAGCAGAGCCGTCAGCTGGCCGAAGAACTCCAGCGCTGTCGGGGCCTTAGCTGGCAGAGGCGTCGGCGGCACCCAGATGTACTGCGCCACCGTGACTGGGAGCACGTACAGGAAGTTATTAGTCATCACCAGGGCTAGGCACTTCTTCACCATTGGCCAGGTGATCTCCTTCTCCGGCTGCAGTTTGTAGCTCCGGTACCAGGCCCAGCGGCTGGCGCACAAGTCGAAGAATGTCATGGGGAACACGGTGGCAAAGTAGAAGCCCACCGAGATGAACACTGGGAACAGGGGGGACGCCAGCGTGTCCTCGTATCCGGCACGCAGATCCCACACGGTTTGCATGATTCCAGCTTCCAGCAGGCTGCTGGAATCGGAGCCATTGTCCGGCATTTTTTCCAAGGTGGAATACTCAGTATTTCTCAACTGCTTAGAGCGCTAAGCTTGCTTAAGCTGGAACAGGTGCTCTTGTTTCGCTATCTTTTAAATACCAGTCCGTGCTAGGCCGTTTCTGCTGGCTGTACCCTGCCCTTATTTTTAACTTTCTAATCTCTGACATTTCTTCTTATCAGCAAAATTATGGCTCCACTCTCGGTCAGTGAGCCAGTATCAAGCGCTGCTAATTAATGGTTAAATTTACCTACTAAAGTTCTTATTACTCTACTGTAAGTAGAAATCTAAGCAGAACAGGCGAAATCGAAGCCAAATTGAATCCAAATAATTAGATGGGCCACTCAGGCACATATTCTTAGTAAAACAGCTTTCTACTTTCAGCTCAGTAGCAAAGAAGAATACATAAGCTATTTTATAAAAATGCCTTTGCTGAAATAACTTTGATAAGTTTAGAAGTCCAAGCTTGCAGGCGTAAACAATTTGCTAATTGGTTTAGCAATAATGTACATTGGCCACTGAAATGTACATGGCAGCTTTAGGTTGGAATTCTGAGAAAGGCCATAAAAATTGGGGCGGGGCGGGGGTAGTGTGGAAAGGCGCGGTTGGAGGGTTTAAGCTGGGGGAATAATCGCCAATAAATGAGCCTTGGCTGTTTAGCTTACTACTGAACTGAAAGTAGCTTAACACGCAAATGTGCTAAGTAAGCCCATCTAGTGATTCTAGTATTTGTGGTTGAATCCAAATTAAGCGTCACCGTCTGACTACTCTACTGTAAGTAGAAATATAGGCAAAAAACAAACGCGTTTTAACTATATTTTTCAGCCGAAGAATTAAAGCGCCAAGCGTCAATGAAGCAGGCTGCCAAGGGTGGCAGAGCGCCGGCAGGCGGTCGAGCCGCTGCTCAGCCTGAGTCCGATCGGCGACCCGCCAGTCCCAGCCAGGCTGAGTCGCTGGACGACATCACGTGGAGTCTGTCTGACGATATGGTTCGAATTGTCTACGGAGATGCCGGCCGGCCGGCTCAGGTGAGCTGTCAAATCTTCACTGGTTTTTGTAGCTTGGGTCAGGCAATGCAATGTGGGTCATCGGATTTCGTAGCTTGGGTCAGGCAGTGTGGGTCATGGGATTTCGTAGCTTGGGTCAGGCAATGTAGGTCATCGGATTTCGTAGCTTGGGTCAGACAATGCAATGTGGGTCATCGGATTTCGTAGCTTGGGTCAAACTGTGCAATGTGAGTCATCGGATTTCGTAGCTTGGGTCAGGCAATGTAGGTCATCGGATTTCGTAGCTTGGGTCAGGCAATGTAGGTCATCGGATTTCGTAGCTTGGGTCAGGCAGTGTGGGTCATGGGATTTCGTAGCTTGGGTCAGGCAATGTAGGTCATCGGATTTCGTAGCTTGGGTCAGGCAGTGTGGGTCATGGGATTTCGTAGCTTGGGTCAGGCAATGTAGGTCAACGGATTTCGTAGCTTGGGTCAGACTGCAATGTGGGTCATCGGATTTCGTAGCTTGGGTCAGACTGTGCAATGTGGGTCATCGGATTTCGTAGCTTGGGTCAGACTGTGCAATGTGGGTCATCGGATTTCGTAGCCTGGGTCAGGCAATGTGGGTCAACGGATTTCGTAGCTTGGGTCAGACTGTGCAATGTGGGTCATCAGATTTCGTAGCTTGGGTCAGACAATGTGGGTCATCGGATTTCGTAGCTTGGGTCAGACTGTGCAATGTGGGTCATCGGATTTCGTAGCTTGGGTCAGACTGTGCAATGTGGGTCATCGGATTTCGTAGCCTGGGTCAGGCAATGTGGGTCAACGGATTTCGTAGCTTGGGTCAGACTGTGCAATGTGGGTCATCAGATTTCGTAGCTTGGGTCAGACAATGTGGGTCATCGGATTTCGTAGCTTGGGTCAGACTGTGCAATGTGGGTCATCGGATTTCGTAGCTTGGGTCAGACTGTGCAATGTGGGTCATCGGATTTCGTAGCCTGGGTCAGGCAATGTGGGTCAACGGATTTCGTAGCTTGGGTCAGACTGTGCAATGTGGGTCATGGGATTTCGTAGCTTGGGTCAGGCAATGTAGGTCATCGGATTTCGTAGCTTGGGTCAGACTGTGCAATGTGGGTCATCGGATTTCGTAGCTTGGGTCAGACTGTGCAATGTGGGTCATCGGATTTCGTAGCTTGGGTCAGACTGCAATGTGGGTCATCGGATTTCGTAGCTTGGGTCAGACAATGCAATGTGGGTCATCGGATTTCGTAGCTTGGGTCAAACTGTGCAATGTGAGTCATCGGATTTCGTAGCTTGGGTCAGGCAATGTAGGTCATCGGATTTCGTAGCTTGGGTCAGGCAATGTAGGTCATCGGATTTCGTAGCTTGGGTCAGGCAATGTAGGTCATCGGATTTCGTAGCTTGGGTCAGGCAATGTAGGTCATCGGATTTCGTAGCTTGGGTCAGGCAGTGTGGGTCATGGGATTTCGTAGCTTGGGTCAGGCAATGTAGGTCATCGGATTTCGTAGCTTGGGTCAGGCAGTGTGGGTCATGGGATTTCGTAGCTTGGGTCAGGCAATGTAGGTCAACGGATTTCGTAGCTTGGGTCAGACTGCAATGTGGGTCATCGGATTTCGTAGCTTGGGTCAGACTGTGCAATGTGGGTCATCGGATTTCGTAGCTTGGGTCAGACTGTGCAATGTGGGTCATCGGATTTCGTAGCCTGGGTCAGGCAATGTGGGTCAACGGATTTCGTAGCTTGGGTCAGACTGTGCAATGTGGGTCATCGGATTTCGTAGCCTGGGTCAGGCAATGTGGGTCAACGGATTTCGTAGCTTGGGTCAGACTGTGCAATGTGGGTCATCAGATTTCGTAGCTTGGGTCAGACTGTGCAATGTGGGTCATCGGATTTCGTAGCTTGGGTCAGACTGTGCAATGTGGGTCATCGGATTTCGTAGCCTGGGTCAGGCAATGTGGGTCAACGGATTTCGTAGCTTGGGTCAGACTGTGCAATGTGGGTCATCAGATTTCGTAGCTTGGGTCAGACAATGTGGGTCATGGGATTTCGTAGCTTGGGTCAGTGAATTAACCGCCAGTGAGTCAGGCTGTTGGGTCAGGCTTTTCATGGTTAATGGGTCAGGGGTTTATGAGTCAACGAGTCAAACCTTCGAAGGTCAGGCATGACTCTTATTTTATGATCGACTCACGTGACCCGCAGCCTCAGCAGCAGCCTGGGTCAGCCCGCAGCGACAGCCAGAGCCACAGCAGCTTCATCGACTGGGACGAGATCAGCAGCATGCTTCGCGGAAATTGATTTCTTAGAATATCCAACAATAGACTCTCACATGTACCATTTTATCGCTTCCGTCCACACCGAGTACTTGGCAAGGGAGACTTGAAAATCAATAAATCATTTTTGACGGAACAAAAGTATTAAATTCAACAGAAATTGATTGTAGAATTTTTTTCAGCACAGGTTTTGCAACTCTTGGATATTTTGTTTTGCTTTTTAAAAACAATTTAAACTGAACAATTGCGTCCATTTGTTTTGTTATAATCACTCGCCATTTTTTGTTTTACCGCTTATTTAAAAATCCGAACCAAAATTTTACTTTGTTTAAAATTCATTCCATTTTTAATTTAATTATTTTTCAAGCTTTTGTTTGTTTTACTCGAGGATAATATGATTCCGTCCTTAAGTGTCCTTTATGGTATCTATGGTAAACAGAACGTTGCTATGCACAGGCTGGTACCTGCAATTACTTTAATCCGTGTCTACCGTTATCAAACAAGCAAATAACAGCGTCGATGTGTTCACTGTAGTGTAATTTTAAATCTTTTTTAAGCGTATTTCCCTAAAATAAGATTTTTTGCACAACAAAAATATATACTACTGTCAATTAGCTTACTGAAAGTAGCCTCTTGCGCGTACGCTGTCGGTGCACTCTAACACATGAGTCTTCATTGTTTATGTCTTTTCTTTCTGTTTAGTTTTTTGGGATTCAATCTCTTAATTAAGGCTTGAAGATAATTGCCGGAGAGTAAAGCCGATATGTATCGAAAATCTACTTTGCAGAGCGATTTCTACATTTGCACTCGTATAATAATGCGTGTACATTTTTGCCTTGAATTTCCTCGGAAATTTTCTCGAACATTTTAATAGGCGGATTCGAATGCAAAGAGGCGTGGCGGCCACCGCCCGCTGTTTTTATTTCAGAGGCCACATGTTTAGTAGGGTCTTTAAGTCCTCGATTGGGATGCAAATTTGGGTATTATATTGTGCACTTTTTGTACGATTGTACAATATGAATATTTTTTTAATATTTGAAGCTTCAGTGTGATGCCTTATTTATTCTTTCACAGGAAGGTGGAACTTCTCTTCTACACTCTCCCTCTCTCACCTCTCTTCTACACTCTCCCTCTCTCACCTCTCTTCTACACTCTCCCTCTCTCACCTCTCTTCTACACTCTCCCTCTCTCCCTCTCTTCTACACTCTCCCTCTCTCCCTCTATTCTATTCTACACTCTCCCTCTCTCCCTCTATTCTATTCTACACTCTCCCTCTCTCCCTCTCTCGCTCTCTCCCTCCCTCCCTCTCTCCCTCTATTCTACACTCTCCCTCTCTCCCTCTCTCCCTCTCTCCCTCTCCCTCTCTCCCTCTCCCTCTCTCCCTCTCTCCCTCTCACCCTATCTCACCTCCTTTTTCCCCTCTCCCTCTCTCCATCTCCCCCTCTAACCATCTTCCTCTCTCCCTCTTTCCCTCTCTCCCTCTCTTCTACACATTCTCTCTCTCTCTTTACCTCTCTTCTACACTCTACCTCTCTCCCTCTCACCCTATCTCACCTTTCTCCCTCTCCCTCTCTCCATCTCCCCTTTTAACCATCTCCCTCTCAGTCTTTCCCTCTCTCACCCTCTCTCTCTCCATTTCTCCCACTTCTCTCCCTCTCCCTCTCCCTCTCTCCTTTATCCATCTTCCTTGTCTGTCCTTCCTTCTCTCTACATCTGCTTGACTCAGTCGGCATTGCCTGTCTAACTGGTCCCAGCTAAAAAGGTCAGGCACAATTGCGTTGGAAGGAAATTGATTGATTATCATTAATTCGGTCGAAATTCGCCAAGCGATGTCAGTTTTGATTAACACTTGCAACTGCTTGCGTGGCGTCTATAAGTGCGCGGGTCAACGCTTATAACGAGTCATAAATTACTGATGTTTACCTGTCATAGAAAAAAACAGATGGAAAATGATTTGCATGTATAATTGTTGATAATTAGCAACACAAAAGTTTTTTATAGTAGCTGCTGGGCTGGGGAGTATAAGTGATGGAGTGGTCTCGGTCAGGATGCGAGATGGACTGAGAGACTGGCAAAAAAAGGGAACAAAGGCAAGTAGCCGATAGAGGGAAGATAAAAGTTACAAGTGGAAAGATAAAGTGAGATGAAGGGATGGAGAGATGACGGGAGAGGGAGATGAAGGGAGAGAGCGGGAGATGAGGGTAGGGAGAGAGGGAGATGAAGGTAGGGAGAGATTCCTTGATAGACAGATAGAGGGTGAGATAAAGAGAGAGAGAGGGGGGAGATGAGGTGAGAGAGAGGGAGATAGAGGAGAGAGGGAGACAGAGGGAGGCAGAGGAGAGAGGAAGATAGAGGAGAGAGGGAGACAGAGGGAGACAGAGGAGAGAGGGAGATAGAGGAGAGAGGGAGACAGAGGGAGACAGAGGAGAGAGGGAGACAGAGGAGAGAGGGAGAACGGAAAGAGGGAGATACAGGAGAGAGGGAGACAGAGGAGAGAGGGAGATAGAGGAGAGAGGGAGACAGAGGGAGACAGAAGAGAGAGGAGACAGAGGAGAGAGGGAGACAGAGGAGAGAGGGAGAACGGAGAGAGGGAGATACAGGAGAGAGGGAGATAGAGGAGAGAGGGAGATACAGGAGAGAGGGAGATACAGGAGAGAGGGAGACAGAGGAGAGAGGGAGACAGAGGGAGAGAGGGAGACAAAGGGAGATAGGGAGACAAAGGGAGAGAGGGAGACAAAAGGAGAGAGGGAGACAAAGGGAGAGAGGGAGACAAAAGGAGAGAGGGAGACAAAGGGAGAGAGGGAGACAAAGGGAGAGAGGGAGACAGAAGAGAGAGGGAGACAAAGGGAGAGAGGGAGACAAAGGGAGAGAGGGAGACAAAGGGAGAGAGGGAGACAAAGGGAGAGAGGGAGACAGAAGAGAGAGGGAGATAAAGGGAGAGAGGGAGACAAAGGGAGAGAGGGAGACAAAGGGAGAGAGGGAGACAAAGGGAGAGAGGGAGACAAAGGGAGAGAGGGAGACAAAGGGAGAGAGGGAGACAAAGGGAGAGAGGGAGACAAAGGGAGAGAGGGAGACAAAGGGAGAGAGGGAGACAAAGGGAGAGAGGGAGACAAAGGGAGAGAGGGAGACAAAGGGAGAGAGGGAGACAAAGGGAGAGAGGGAGACAAAGGGAGAGAGGGAGACAAAGGGAGAGAGGGAGACAAAGGAAGAGAGTGGGATGAAATAGAGGGGAAACATATTTAAGTGGAAGATTGGGATTTTGCGCTGCCCCGCAGCTGAGGCAATCTCTCCCATTCGCCCTCAGAACTGTGGCCACTCACTCACTACTACTTGGCGAATTCGCGCTTACAAAAACAGACACCCCATACAAATTGACAAAGCAAAGGGCCGAAACTATTCGACAAGTATGTGGCAACCGTGGATTGCTCATGTTCTCATCATCTGCCTTTGCCTCATCCTGCTCATAGTCAGCTTCTTCGCTTATCACCGAAAGCGTCGCCGAATAGCGGTTGCTAAGCAGCACCGCCTGTGGCGCCGGGGCCGCGCCAAGCTGCGAATGACCTGCGGCGGCGCCGTTGTCTATGGCCTGAACCCGGCTGAGGCTCTGGGCGACGCCTACGGCCAAGCGGTGCTGGACTCGCCCTGCTGCTCGGTGGCTGCAGCGGTGGACATCAGCGAGGACTACTCGTTCGGCGGTGCCAGCGGCTCCGGCGGCGACAGGATGGGCAGAAGCGGCTCCGGTAGAAAGAAGAGCAGCCTGTTCATGCTGGACCTGAGGAAGCAGTCTGGCAGAGGGCAGTCTGGTGAGCTTGCTGGCGACGAGAGGGCGCGGCAAGAGAGATTAGAGTGCTCTGAGAAAGATTAGAGTGATCTGAGAGAGAGATTGGAGTGATCTGAGAGAGATTAGAGTGATCTGAGAGAGAGATTGGAGTAATCTGAGAGAGAGATTGGAGTAATCTGAGAGAGATTAGAGTGCTCTGAGAGAGATATTAGAGTGCTTTGAGAAAGGTTAGAAAGAGTATCAGACAGACAAAAGAGTGACAGACAGTAGACAATAGTGACAGATAGACAGTAGACGGTAGAATGGCAGATAGACAGTAGAGGGACAGACAGTAGAGTGACAGACAGTAGAGGGACAGACAGTAGAGTAACAGACAGTAGAGGGACAGACAGTAGAATGACAGACAGTAGAGTGACAGACAGTAGAGGGACAGACAGTAGAGTGACAGACAGTAGAGTGACAGACAGTAGAGTGACAGACAGTAGAGTGACAGACAGTAGAGTGACAGACAGACAGACAGAAACCTGACAGAGCAAAGCAGATTCAAAGAAAGCAAAAAATTGTGTCCGGCTTTCCGCCGTCTGTGCACTGAAAGAAGCCAATGAAAAACCGAAAAGTACAGTTGCATTCAGTGGCTTCAAGGAAAAAAGGATCGCAAGCAACTTTCAAGACTGAACTGAACTGACCACCACCGATTAGCCCAGCAACAACTCCGCGTCATCACACGCAACCGAAACGGATCGAGATGCATTCGCATTTTCAAGTTGGAATGGCATTTTGGAAAAAAAGCCAAGTTAACCGTGAAAGTGCCTGCGCAATACAGCTCTTAGGAGGCTAATAATA
>NIVC01001778.1:57500-60000 GCA_002269645.1 Macrostomum lignano | reverse complement strand
TCACACATCTTTTCTCATTTTAGCGCCACAGATATCACTCATTTTAGCGCCACAGATATCACTCATTTTAGCGACACAGATATCACTCACTTTAGCGACACGGATATCACTCATTTTAGCGACACGGATATCACTCATTTTAGCGACACGGATATCACTCATTTTAGCGTCACAGTCACACTCATTTCAGCGCCAACTCATTTTATTTAGCGCCACAGATATCACTCATTTTAGCGCCACAGATATCACTCATTTTAGCGCCACAGATATCACTCATTTTAGCGCCACAGATATCACTCATTTTAGCGCCACGGTCACTCATTTCAGCGCCACAGATATCACTATTTTAGCGCCACGGTCACTCATTTCAGCGCCACAGATATCAATCATTTTAGCGCTACGGATATCAATCATTTTAGCGCTACGGATATCACTTATTTTAGCGCCACGGTCACTCATTTTAGCGCCACGGATATCACTCATTTTAGCGCCACGGTCACTCATTTTAGCGACACGGATATCACTCATTTTAGCGCCACAGATATCACTCATTTTAGCGACACAGATATCACTCATTTTAGCGACACGGATATCACTCATTTTAGCGCCACAGATATCACTCATTTTAGCGACACGGATATCACTCACTTTAGCGACACGGATATCACTCATTTTAGCGCCACAGATATCACTCATTTTAGCGACACAGATATCACTCATTTTAGCGACACGGATATCACTCATTTTAGCGCCACAGATATCACTCATTTTAGCGACACAGATATCACTCATTTTAGCGACACGGATATCACTCATTTTAGCGACACGGATATCACTCATTTTAGCGACACAGATATCACTCATTTTAGCGCCACAGATATCACTCATTTTAGCGCCACGGTCACTCATTTCAGCGCCACAGATATCACTATTTTAGCGCCACGGTCACTCATTTCAGCGCCACAGATATCAATCATTTTAGCGCTACGGATATCAATCATTTTAGCGCTACGGATATCACTTATTTTAGCGCCACGGTCACTCATTTTAGCGCCACGGATATCACTCATTTTAGCGCCACGGTCACTCATTTTAGCGACACGGATATCACTCATTTTAGCGCCACAGATATCACTCATTTTAGCGACACAGATATCACTCATTTTAGCGACACGGATATCACTCATTTTAGCGCCACAGATATCACTCATTTTAGCGACACGGATATCACTCACTTTAGCGACACGGATATCACTCATTTTAGCGCCACAGATATCACTCATTTTAGCGACACAGATATCACTCATTTTAGCGACACGGATATCACTCATTTTAGCGCCACAGATATCACTCATTTTAGCGACACAGATATCACTCATTTTAGCGACACGGATATCACTCATTTTAGCGACACGGATATCACTCATTTTAGCGACACAGATATCACTCATTTTAGCGCCACAGATATCACTCATTTTAGCGACACGGATATCACTCACTTTAGCGACACGGATATCACTCATTTTAGCGCCACAGATATCACTCATTTTAGCGACACAGATATCACTCATTTTAGCGACACGGATATCACTCATTTTAGCGACACGGATATCACTCATTTTAGCGCCACAGATATCACTCATTTTAGCGCCACAGATATCACTCATTTCAGCGCCAACTCATTTTATTTAGCGCCACAGATATCACTCATTTTAGCGCCACAGATATCACTCATTTTAGCGCCACAGATATCACTCATTTTAGCGCCACAGTCACACTCATTTCAGCGCCAACTCATTTTATTTAGCGCCACAGATATCACTCATTTTAGCGCCACAGATATCACTCATTTTAGCGCCACAGATATCACTCATTTTAGCGCCACAGTCACACTCATTTCAGCGCCAACTCATTTTATTTAGCGCCACAGATGTCACTCATTTTAGCGACACGGATATCACTCATTTTAGCGCCACCGTCACTCATTTTAGCGCCGCAGATGTCACTCATTTTAGCGCCACAGATGTCACTCATTTTAGCGCCACGGATATCACTCATTTTAGCGCCACCGTCACTTATTTTAGCACCGCAGATGATGTCACTCTAGGTTTTAGATCTGGGTCTCCATGGAGTGACAGGGAATATACATGCCTAAGGCAATACGTATCCAGCCTAATGTTTTATCAGATCAGTATTGTTTATTATTCAGTATGTCCTAATGGCTGCCTTATATTAGCCTTATTTGCCCAGTGTCGAAGGTGTCTGCCGTCCCCTTCCCAATGTCACATCGTGTGCGCTCATTGTTCAAATATTTGAACCTGTCGCCGTGTGGAACACGCAGTCTAAGGAGCTGGCACACTGCTAGGACTGAGAGTCAATATTTGCTGCTGTTTCTGCGGGAGGTACAGATGGGTAGTTTATCGAGGCAAAAGAAGGAAGCCAGAAGTTGAGCTCGCTCTGTATTGCGTGACTCAATTGGGTGCGTCCTCGGGGGAGGTCA